>PITA01013826.1:0-55971 GCA_004023965.1 Spilogale gracilis | reverse complement strand
GAGCCAACGGTAAAGGAAGTGATATTATCCTGTTGCTTCAGGAGGCTGTCAAGGACCCGGGGAAGGATCGAGAAATCAAGGCCAGATGCCTAAAACCCCACCAGATGTCACCTGAGACAAATCTAATGTGGAGAAAGTGAGGTGTAGCCAATCTGTAGAGCTGAGAACCATCTTAATAACCCATAAGTCATTTCAAGAACAAGTCCATAAAATGGTATTTCTTGGCTGCCTTGTTAGCCCTCTGACAAGATCATCTTCTGTATCTGCCTACTGGTGTCCTCACGAAGGTCTTTACCAGTATTATGGCCATCTGATGCATATCAATGTGTGTCATTCTCCCTCTGATCCCAATAAGGAGGTGCCGGGGAGCCCCCAGCCTCAGAAGGCGGCCATTTCCCTTTCCCTAGTGCTGACACAGGCTCTTCAGAGAGGCTCTTCCCTGGTGCCTAAAGAATCTGCTGCTTATATTCCCTTCCTCCACATTTCATGGGAACTGAAACCATGCGGTCAGAGCTGGTGTTCATGTGCGCAAGATCACTCCAGCATGGGGCCTGAGGCTCTCAGTGTGTCGCGTCCAGCTTTCCTGGCATCTGCAGCTCACTACCAATGCTTGCAGTGCCGAGTGGTTCAGCTCTTGGACCGTGCCGGAATCCTGGCCCAAGCATGGTGCATCCTAGCATCCTCCAACAGTCACGTGTAACTCGGGGCATCAGAGGGGTGCTGGAGGCTGGTGGCCACGTGCCCCCCATGGTCAGCCTTCAGGTTTGGGTCAGTTCCTGTCAGTTAGGTTCCGTTCCCGTCATGGTCAAATCACACTAGCGACAGCCCCTTTCAAGAAGAAGCAAACTTTTAGCTTTTGCTTTCATGGAATGATATGGGAATGCTTCATATGGTCAAGAGAAGGAAGGTCTGCCTATATTTAAATGCTGCGAGTAATTCCCGCTCACTCTAACCCTGTCCAGATGTGGATACTCTGTGCCCATGTAAATTAGATGGCTTTCTTTCTTTTCGGCCTTGTCGAGAATCTGCACTCTGACTCACACAGAAAAAAAAAATCATAATGGAAAGAATGTGCAGGAACTACACACAAGATGTGCTATTTTAATAGTCCAAGCTCTGTTGAAGGGAAAATCAGGGCTTTTGTGCTACAAACAACAGCATTTGCATTGCGAGGGGCTAGACACTGTTGCTCAGTACAACCGAGGATGGCCTTTTTGTCGTCCTGGATGTCAGCTCTTCCCATGGTTGGCTTTCTGGTTTGGGTTCTAAGTATTCTTGACTAGGAGCCACATCTGTTCTCTGCCCCCAGCCTTGCTGCGGTGACTTTCTAAAAGGGAAGAATTATTTTGAGATAATGGGCCTTCTGTAGTGCCTACAGCATTTTCCATTCTCTTCCTCTCTCTCCAGCAGTGAACTATATAGTCAGGAGGATGTGGGCACCGAAAACACCGAGCACAAGAAGCAATTCACAGTGCCCGTCATGTTTTGTGCTCCACAGAGTGTCTCATTTAAAACGCATCCCACTAAAAGGCCCATTTTACTAAATTAGGCTCTTACAAAATGGGAAAAAATAAGAAAGAGAAGGAAAAAAGGCAACGCAGCCCCTTTCTGCCACTCTCGAATCATTTACTGACTGCCCTTGGGAGAAGCTTGTCCCATGACAACCAGAATTGAATTAATCATCATCCGTCTCACTCCAAACTCATCCTCTCTCCTTTGAGACTGCAGTAGGGAGAAGACCACAGGTAGTGGGTGTGTCTGTGGGCCCCAAAAGTAAACACGCAGCCTTGTCATTGGGATGGCCTCCCAGCAGCTCCCTGAGGCTCCTTTCCACTCCACTAGAAACCCGTCCCTTGTTCCCAGTTCGGATTCTGCCCCCATCACAGACTACAGCATCGGACATGTGTGTTTATTTACCCTGAGCTGAATGCGAGGCTAAGTAATGGAATTCAGAATAAGTAGAATAAATAACCACCCAAACTCCTGTGTCATTGACCGGCAGTGCCTTACAACAATAAAACCACGTTCGGCTGACCCAGCTCTTAGCGATTACAAAGGACTTTCTTGGGCAATGTCACATATGATCCTTGCAGCCATTCTGGGTTTGCCAGATAAGGTAGGTCAGGTAAGGTAGGGAAGGTAGGTCAGCTTCCCTAGATCTCTGGGCTGAGCTCATCCCAAGAGGAAGCAAGGACCTCCACCTAGGGCCTCTGGTTTTCAACCCCTAGTTATTTCAACTGCATTATAACCAGACTCCGCTAGAGAAAGCAACCCCAACCTCTGATTGCTTAACCAGTGAGTGTCCCAAAGTGGGGGATTTTTGGCCGGGCGCTTCTGTGGGAACAGGGAGACCAACTGTCCCCATCCTCCTGGGACACTCAGTGCTGCAGCTGGAGCTGGTCATCCTGGCAGGCGGGACTTCAGAGCAGGGGGTGGGAGGGTGCTGCTTCAGCGGTCCCCCGCCCACAGTCAGCAAACACCATCCTCGGGCACTGGGCCTTATTGCCAGAGAACACCTCTAGCAAAAGCTTTCAGAAAAGCGAAGGAATCCTGGGGGCACCTGGTGGTCCAGTGGGTCAAGGGTCTGCCTTCAGCTCAGGTTATGATCTCAGGGTCCTGGGATCGAGTCCCTCCTCGGGCTCCCTGCTCAGCAGGGAGTCTGCTTCTCCCTCTGCTCCCTCCCCACCCACTTGTGCTCTCCCACTCTCTCTCAAATAAATAAGCAAGTAAATCTTAAAATAAGAAAGGTGAGGGAATACAAAGGGCCTGATCTTTTGATGAGACACACAGGAACCCCTCAGCAGCCCTGTCCAGCGAAGGCCGTGATCCCAGGCTGACTATGGGAGCCGTGGCTCTTCTCCTCAGATGCCTCTAGAACCATCTTTCCAGGTGGTCAGAGAGCAGCCCTCCCACCTGGCTGGACAGAAGCCCTGGGAGACCGTGTGACCACGGGGGGCAGTGAAGGGGGGAACGTCGAGTAGGAATGAGAAAATAAAGAGACTCGTTTGTGACTTTCCCCCCCAGTGTCCTTGAGCTTCGTTTTGATGCTAGTGTCACTCTGCCAAAGAGAGGTCTGACGTGGAGCTTTTACCTAAGGTCTGTGCCATGGACGCCCTCCTGCTCCAATCAGAACGCGGCCTCTATTCGCTCAGCATTCGATGTCGGAGCCGGCCTGGTCCGTTCATAGTACCTCAGGCCAAATGCAGCGGTGTGGACCAAAATCCTCCAAAATAGTCACATTCCTGGACCCAGAAATTCTACTTTGGGGAATTTTAGCATAAGAAACAATCAGGGATGGGACACCTGGGTAGCCGACTCACTTAAGCTTCTGCCTTCGGCTCAGGTCATGGTCCCAGGGTCCTGGAATTGAGCCCCATGTCAGGCTCCCTTTCTCAGCTGGGAGTCTGCTTCTCCCTCTGCCTGTCGCTCCCTCCCTGCTTCTGTTCTCCCTCTCTCCGTCTCTCTCTCTCTCTCTCTCTCTCTCAAATAAACAAATAAATAAATGAGGAAAAAAGGAACAATCGGGGATATATAGATTGCTAATCCCAGTAAGTTCATCAGAGCAGGGAGAGCACCTAGCCATGCTCCATTTGTCTCTGGGGCTTGGGGGGCTCAGAGTGTGTGTGCAGCACTGGCTGGAGGTCCTGCAAGAGAACCTCTGAGCTGGGGTGGAGAAGGAGCCAGCTTTGCCCGGGTCACCGGTGGGGTGGACAGAAGCCGCGCCTGGGACGGGGCGGAGGAGGGTGCTGAAAAGCATCCTGGGAAGCAGCTCAGCCAGAGGGACCAAAGCAGGCCTTGGAGTAAAGGCTTGGATCTCAGACACTGAGGCCGAAGAAGGTTATTCCCTAGCACCGAAACCTCCAGGCCCTGAGTGGAGGGTGGGCCAGAAGGGGCAGCCGAGTAATGTCACCGAACGGGGCCACAGTCTGGGGCCCAAGGGACACTGCCCTGGAAACTTTCGGGAGAAATTAAGTCAGGTGAATGGAAGGGCTGTTTCCCCCACTCTGTTGAAAGGACTTGCCCAGCTTGGGTAGAAGGAGAGGTCAGGCAGCCACCAGCCGGGCCAAGACCGTGCCACGTAGAGGGGCTGCCTGGATGGCCAAGGCCGCTGAGCACCAGAAAAGACAGGGAAGGGTACTGTGTGAGCACAGATGAGACCAGCTTCCAAGGATGCGGAGAAAATCTCAGGCACATTAAGGGGTGGGGCTGCAGTCGGGTCATCGGGATGAAACATCCTAATTTATAACATGATTCACCAACCATCCAATGCAAGAGAGGGTTTAGAGCAGGGCAGACATGGCCCTTGCAGGAAATACTTAAAACGGTGTGCTGGGAACATATTTAATTACAAAAAACGATAATGCTATATCAATTGCCTTAAGAAGTTGGTACTGTCTCTATGGCTGTAAGCATTCCACAAACAAGTATTATACATGTAGTCACACACAAACATCCCAGACCTCAGCAAATCGAAGTGACCGTCTCCATCACCATTATCACCATCATTACATTTGTCTCCCTCTCTCTCCTATTGGAGCCTTATCTATCTTGCTTGCCTTGATATTCTTAGAACCCAAAAGAATATTTGGTTCGCAGTATGCATTTATCAGGTAAACAGAGAGCCATCAAAACCCAGACTCCTATCAGAATTCTTTTGAGAAATTTGGCCCTCTCAAAATATTCCCCAGTAATTTTGGGGTATCTCCGAAGGAATAGCTCATGTATTCCCACCGTAGGTCAGACTTGTCATATTCCCTGTTCTTTCTGTGCTGGTCCACTTGGCCAAACCCTCCGGCCCATGAAACATCACTATCATCTACACCAAGGGCTCTCTTCCAACCTCAGAGAACCCAAATACCACTGAGTTGGATTCTGAGGTCAGAAAAAAGTTCCCCTCTCTAATCCTGTACCACATTTTGTCACTGGTCCCAAAGCAGCTCTGCCGGGCCCAAAGACTGGCACTTTCTATTGAACAGTCCTGTGATCTGCGACCCTCATCCCTCCAACCACAGAAGGTCCAGTCCCAACAAAGGCTTGAGCATGGGTGAGACACTCTGATTTTCACACCAGGTTTTCTGCTTTTCTCCATCAATCCAAACTCTCCCCTCCTTCACCCATGGTAAAAAACAAAACAAAACAAAACAAAACAAAAAAACACCTCTCTCTGTGCCACAAGGTGCAAATAGTTTCCCAGGGACGGGAGAGGCGGGGATCTGCTTTTAGCACCAGCTGGGTCTGGTCCCCCGCTCCGCCCACCCAGCGTGCCTCAAGGTGAGTGAGAGAATGAGATGTTGGTACTCGAGGGGACCCTCTCCTGCTGAGTTCCGCATCAGGTTCCAGAGAATCCGGAAGACGAGAGCAGATGAAGCCTCAACTCTCACCTTCACTGCTGCAAGGGCTGATCAACAACTAGTTCTCATACGTTGGGGTGTGCAGCTTCGTGTGAAGGAATTTCCCAGTCCTGAACTCCTGATCAGCTAGATCGAACCACCCGGCCTCCCCAAAGATCTCCCGCAAACCTACCATTGAGCTTGCTGCATGAGAGAGAGCAAGCAGGGCCACGTGTCCAATACACAAAATACACAAAAAGGAGGAGGAACTGGGCCATTCATACCCAGGTGCTCTCCCAAACTTGCCAGTCTGGGAACACCCCACCTCCCCAGGAATCAAGTCAAGGGTGGGGTAAGAGCCTGTGAGTGTCATGACTAGAGAGTGTTCCTCAACATGGAAAGAAATGGCAGAAAGAGGAAGTAAACTGTCCTCCATCAACAGAGACAGAGCTACATGAAAACCAAAGACCCCAGGTCAACAGCTGCTCTTCCTGGATGGTGAAATTATGGGTGGTTTCCATCTTCTTCCGTAAATACATGGAAATACGTGAGCGTGTGTGTGTGTGTGTGTGTGATTGCCCATATTTTCTCTAAGTATGTAATATGCTTGAAATGAAACTGGAAAAGAAAAGTGATTGTTCGGGGTTATATTTCAAATAAAACAAACAAAGGAAAGAAAAGAGAGAAAAGCTCACAGCCATCTTAGCTCCTGCCCGGAAGACATACGCACCGTAACACGTAATGGTGCAACACCTGGATCATGGCACCACTTACAGCATGGAAATGAACTTCCAGCCTCAATCTCTAGGAAGAGAGAGGCTCAGAAGTTTGCAGGCGCAGAACTAGAAATCCAACAAGAATACATTTAGTCGAGGCCCTCTGAAGATATGATGAGCATCCATTGACCTCTTCTAACCAGTTACTGGCCATCCCGAAGAGGAGAAATGAGTTGACCAGACTGTAAAGCCACAGGGAAATGATTCTCGGTGTGAGGACGTGGAGGAGGAGGAACCTAGAGCAGTATCTCAGAATCACAGAAGACCAGGGCTGGGAGAATCCTTGGGGAAGGGGGGGAATCTGGAGCTCAGCTTTGCAGGATCGCTGCTGAAGAAAACAATCAGAGGGTTCAGTGAATGGTTGAGGACCCTGCAGTTCCACATAACATCAGAACAGTTACAACTTTCCTTCCCTTCTTTTTTTTTTTCGGTAAGAAATTATTAATGCCTTTTGCCAAGAGTGGAAGAATTGAAATTTTAAGAATCGACATGTAAGAAAGTGGTCTGGACTTCTAGGAGGAGAACCCTTCCCTCTTCCTAAACATAACCAGAGAGTGATGTAGTTCTCAGGACCCAAGGAAGAGAGAGTCACAGCTATTTCCCACTGTGCGATCAGGGGGACTCTCCTTCCACCAGACAGAAGTAGGTATATTACAGGGAGTGAGGGGCGGGGGAATAGCCTTGAGAAAGATTGTATTAAGCAGTGTTTCAAATGATTTCTGGCTGCTAATATGTTTGCGAATTTGTGTCTCAAATACCTTTGGCCACAGAAACGTAAACTTAACCTACTGTGCAGATTCATTTGGTTAATGCTGGGAGAGACAGCCACCGCCTTAGGTAAAATCCATTATTTATTCAGAGGAACCGGAACCAGATCAGCCACAGCTATGGCCTTCGGTACAGAACCCTGAGTCTTTCCCAAGACAGTCAGAAATTCTACTCAGGTAGGAGGCTGCTCCGTAATCTTTCATTTGGGGCATATGGCTGTTTGTTTCCTATCGATAATTTTCTTGCTTTGTCATCTGTAATACAGAAATATCCCCCCCTTTTTTTTTGAATTGTAAGAGATACAATGAAATATCTTCCTAAAACTTCAGCATTATTTTGACGATAAGTTTCTCTTTTGGATGGACCATAGAACTAAGCCAAATAAGGCCAAAAAGAAAATCAGTAACTAAAAACAGAAGATCTGAGGCAGGAAATAAATCAAACAACCTCAATTTGAATAATATCTGTTCAGTGATTTTGAAATGATAACACTATAAGAAAATAACAGTGAGCTATCGATTTTATGGGTTCTGTTGCTTTTATATTTAAAAAAGAGAGAAAAAGACTTCTTTGTCAAATTGGAGTTTGAAAAGGTATCTGTCACTGGGATAAGCCATGGCACCTTTAGGTAGAAGTAGGTGGCAAATCAAATAGTATATAGATAATCTTATGGGCAGACCTGGCCCTGATGGGCTGTTTTCTTAGCAGTTCCTAAATAACAATAAAGAAGTAAACTAAAAACTTTTATCTAAATTATCATGAGGATCTGCAGAGTCAAAGCTAACTCTAGATATAAAGGAAAGCCAAGGCCAAAGAGTTAAGACCTGTGTATGGCGTAGACACATTTGGTCAAGAATGAAGAGTGAGTGCCTCTCAGGCGACTTCATGACAAAATGCTTTTCTTTGTTTCAAACCTACTTCTAGGTATGGGAATCTTCATGATGGAGGCAACAAAATTACATATTTATAGCTACCTTGCCAAACTTCTTTAAAGACAATGTCAAACTCAGGACATGCCATCTTTGATATAAGATGCTTTAGTCCCTGCGAGAAAATACCACAATCCTCTGCCACTAAACTAAATCAGCAACAGGTGTCCTATAGGCAGAACCGAAGGCCAGTGACTGCAGTGGCCACAAACTGCTTCTGGACAGGTATGTGTATGAGCACACCTGAGATCAAACTCTAGGCACATTGGCAGCGGGAACAAGCAATGGGTTCATCCATCGTACGTGTCTCTCCCTCCAAACCGCCTCAAGGTTTTTGTGTTGTGCTTCTCACATTTGTGTGTGTGTGTGTGTGTGTGTGTGTTCCTTAAATTCTCATCTTCATCACTAAAGGACCAGAGGCCGTGGTGGTCTGCAAACCTTCTCTTTCATAAATAGGAGTCCATCCTAGCAAATACTTTCTTGAGAGGCCATAATTAAAGAAATATTTATCCTTGAAAGTAGAAATGTCAAAAGCAGCATAATGAATTAATTTCCTAAATGCCTCTCCCCTGCTGTGAAAATTAGTCTGCATTTGCTTTTTAGAAAGGGTTTTTGATTCTGCCCTGAGGCTGGGTGTATGCACTGTATGGAGGCGTGGGGGTGGTGGCTCTTTTAAAAGCTAGAGGTTGGGGGACGCCTGAGGGGCTCAGTGGGTTAAGCATCTGCCTTTAGCTTGGCTTGTGATCCCAGAGTCCTGGGATCGAGCCCCACACCAGGCTCCTTGCTCAGCTGGGAGCCTGCTTCTCCCTCTCCCTCTGCCCTCCACCTGCTTGTGCTCTCTTTCTATATAAGTAAGTAAGTAAGTAAAAGCTAGAGGTTGGAATAATAACTGTAAAGGAAGAACTCAGAAGAGGAAAAGAAAATGTGGAGGGGCTGAAGTCCAAACCATGTTCCCTGTTCTTCCACATCCCCTTCTCCATTCAGGTTACAATCTCAGATTCTAGATGCTTCCTGGACTTCAAGCTCTGGTCCCTTTCCACTATGGAAAACAATAATTTGTTTAATCTACTAATAAAATGACAAAACTACTTGATAGCAGACATTCCATATATTATCAGTGCCCATGCAGAACTTTGACAGTGGGGCACAGAAAGGGAGAAGAACAAAGAGAGAGGAAGCCGAGCAAGGAAACCTGTCAATATTCTAGCAAAACCTTCTAAATGAAAGAAAGAAAATCAGGGGTTTGTGAAGGGACTGAAGCTCCAAAGCAAATCTGAGAGTGGGTTGGGGAGGTAGAACTTAGCATGAGTCCCTCAGACCCCAGGGATCTCAGACCGGGCTTTGGCCACGATGACACAGGACACGGGAGCCATCCGGGGGAAATGGGGAGCAGTGGACGTTCTGCTCTGTGCGGAACCTTGTGAACTCTCCTGGGAGGGACTCAAACAGCCTGCTGAGAGGTTCACTTGTCTGGGGAGGGGCACTGTGGCAAAGGCCAAGGGGTAGCAAGTAACCATAATCCCCTGTGAGCATGGGAGGGCTGAGAGAAGAACAGGAGAGAGCCAGACAAACAGCAAATAGGCCCCGTGAGGAGGGTGCATTTGTAGGAAAGGGGCCCAAGTCGTGCTCACTTCCAGCTGCCCGGACATTGGAAGCTTGTTAGCCATTCTCCAAATTCCTGATCCTGGTGCCCACCTCCAAAGGAAGATAGGACCTGTCTTCACGTGTGTGGACAATAATCTCCTTTGCTGGGCATTTTGTTTGCAGCGACAGAGTGCCTTAAGCCTCTGTTTTTCATTAAGCTGCAGCATGAATATTCCGTAAGGCTTTAGGGTACCTGCATTCACACAAGGACACGGCAACGGGCACAGTTACTGTGTTATGTAACACAGATCGGTTTCAAAACAAAATATAAGCCATGCCCTTGCATTCTGCAAAAGCAATCCCGTCGAAACATAAAGAAGTCTATCGAGTCTTCATCACTCTGTGAGCTGTCTTCATTTTGTCTGGTCCATGTCCCAAACCATATTTCGTTTCAGACTTCTGTTCATTTTCTTTTGTCTGTAAAAAACGGCGTCAGGTTGAGTCTCAATTTCTGCAAACATTCCAGGTCACAATGAATTACTGACTCGAGGAAAAGTCATGCTATCATCTGGACGCTTTGTTTGCTTCCTTGGTTCTTGCTGTGGGCTCTGGGCACACCACCAGCCCTTCCTGACCTTGGTTGGAGGAGCAAGTGTATCGAGGGCAAGGCGGGAGGGAGCAGAACTCTGTGTGGTGGTCCTGGACAGGGATGGTGAAGGTGGAGAGCTCACAGCGTCCTGACAAGACGGTGTTGCAAGAGGAAAAGGCCACCATGGTCAGAAGGATCCTCACATGTCAGAGACTTGTGTGATGGCACTGATGAAGGAGTGGGGTCCTCAGAGGTTCTGACCAATGGAAGTCAGAAGACACTGAAAGTAGCATCAATAGTAGCACATTTCATGGTAAATAGTGTGGCTCCAAGCCTGGAGAGGAAACCATTCTGTTTGGGATATATATGTAGAGTATAGTATATAATGTAGTAGGAGAAGAAGTAACTTATGCTTACAGGCTGCATGAACTTGGATACAACTGAGATACTCTCAGACTGAGTCGCATAGCCAGGCAAAAAGGAGTAGAACCAACCATGGGAAGGAAGCCAAGAATCAGCCAAGTGAGCACCCAGGAAAACAGCAGGACTTCCTATCACTTCCCAGCGGTAAGAAATAAAGGAGAAGTCAGTACGGATGCTGCCTTACCAAAGATTTGGGGGAAGCGTCTCTCCCTGGTAGGATCAGGCCAATAGCAGTGATATGTGGGAAACAATGATGTCAAAGGCTCAGATCCCCGTAACAATCTCCAAGATCCTGTAGTCAGAGAGGCCCACCTTCCAGGGCTACTAGAAGCAACATGAGAAGCTGGTAGGGTCCTAGCACCCACTGTGGCCTCGGAAGGGGCCAGCCAGGAAGGCGGGTTAGGAAGGCAGAGGTCAGAGGCAGACTCCAATGTGGTCCTGTCAGATAACCTCAGAGGTTCCAACACACTTTCATAGTCATTTTCATGTTTAATTTATGGACTTAGAGGCCCTGCTTTCAAACCTAAGTCTTGGATATGGTCATGTTGAACCAGTCACCTCCATGCAAAATATCCTCCACCATAAAATGGGGACAGTAACACTACTGACATCGAAGTATTCATGGAGGGATTAAATGAGGTAATACAGGCCAACCCCTTGACAGGGTGCCTGGAAAAATATTAAGTGCTCAATACATTATATCTACTGTTTAAAATTCTTTTTTTTTTTTTTAATTTGACAGAGAGAAACACAGCCAGAGAGGGAACACAAACAGGAGGAGTGAGAGAGGGAGAAGCAGGCTTCCTGCCAAGCAGGGAGCCCGATGTGGGACTCGATCCCACGCCTCCGGGATCATGACCTGAGCCAAAGGCAGTCGCTCAACCAACTGAGCCACCCAGGCGCCCCTACTGTTTAAAATTCTTAACAAACCTCACTGACCCTGCGAGGTTCCCAGGGCAGAAACTCTCCTCCCCAGTTACAGGCGAGGACATTAAGGTCAAAAAGTGGCTTGTCTCAGTGCAAGGGTGCAGACCCGCAGAAGGCCGGAAAACACATCACACAGTCAGAGTAAGGGAGCTCTGAACAGTGGCATCCTGGTGTTGTGTGACGACGTCTACACCCCAGCACGGCTAGGGAGGGCTCTGGGGAGCAGGTGAGTTTCAGACTTTTAAACCAAAGGAAAATTGGTGAGAATATCTTCCAGTGTTCATTTGTTCATTTTGTAGTGCAGAGCTGGGACCATTCTGATTCCCTCCCACAAAGTTTTCAGTTTTATGGTCAGAAGGGTCTCAGGAGAGAACCAAAGCCAAAAAGGGCAGGGCAGGGTTCATCCGCGGGAGAAAGACACGCCCAGAAGCCAGTCACCCTTCATCCTTGTTCGCACACATGATGATGATAAGAACTCCCTCCCATGAGCCCCCAGGGCTCAGTGCGTGGGACTGTCCTTCTAGTCACATCTTTCCCGTCATGCCCTAAAATGCCAACTTTCTGAAAGCGACTGGATTGACTCATTGTGGACAGAGCGGAGGACTAAAGAACCCAAAACTTAAAAAAAAAAAAAAAAAATGTTACTATGACCACTGTCAAGAAAACGTGTTAATGGATCACAGGCATCTCTGCCTTTTTAAGCAGAGGACATGGAGAAGAGCTCAAGGTTTCCCGAGGACGTCGTCGTGAACATCCATTATTTACTGGGTTATATACAGCCATTCTCTCGGGACATTTTGAAGCCTGTTAGAAAGGGGTTTTCCCTGAACTAAACACTTCCAGATTACTGGGCTTTCTTAGGACTTCTCTGGCTTCTTTCTGTATTATTTTTGTCTCATCTCTTGCCATGAGCGCTATCTTTTCCTTTGCCTGCCCCTCCTGCTTCATGTTCAACTGCCTTTTCTCATCTGTTATAGACAGCCGGGCTTTGTAAAGTCAGTTGTAAGATAAGTACAAATAAGACTTTTAAAGGGTAAGTTTTATAACCTATGAATCATATCTCAATAAAGCTATTTTTAAACGATTAAACGAGTAGCAGACTATGAAATTGTGCAAAAGGTGAGATGCCACATCATTCTGTTTATGTTGATAATAAACTATTTCCCTCTCATTTACAAATACGAAAGCACAAATAGGCTTTAAGGGAGGATGTAGGATGCCCCCCAGAAGTCACACGCCCAAGAGTTCAGGTATGGTCTTTAAGACATCTCTTTTTGTTTATTTAGGTGATTTTCCAGCTTAGTTCCTAATCCTGTTATTGAATTACTTTTAATAAGATGTAGTGTAACTATAGATTCTTTGCTGCAAACCTCCTCACAACTCCTTTGTTCATTCATTTTGCATTTGAGGATGGTCTCTAATGCACCAGGCCCTAGAAATAAGCATGAATTGCTGAGTAACTAAGGTCTTCCTTGGATGGATGTTTGGTGGGCATCTATGGAAAGCAGGAGTTTGGATGCGTCTCGATTTGTGTTCCCATAATAACCTCATGGTCCCCTGGATCCGGAGTCCCCAGGGAAGGATCATCACCAGCCGAGTGGGAGGCCAGCCTGTTGTTGGAGATCTGGGCCATGGGGTGGTGATCCTTGATCAGAGGAGGGTGCTGCAAACAGAGAACCACCTTCAGACACATTCCCGTGCCCTTCTCCACGCCGCCTCTAGAACCATGTGACTCCAAGTATGGTTGTCAGACCAGCAGCCTCCATATCACCCGATAGCTCGTCAGGAACACAGACTCTTAGGCTCCACCCAAGATCTATTAAATTAGGATCAGCCTTTTAAAAAGATACTTGAGTGACTCACATGCACATTAAAGTCTGAAAAGCACTGAGCCAGATAATACCGTACGGCAGCACGCCTAAGACACCTGGCACTTTACCCGTTGCAGTAATCATGTCTTTCAGAGCCCTGGGATAGACAGTGCCAAACTCGAGAGGCCACCATGTGACACAGAGGTGCATCCCCCTGGCCAGTTGGCAGAGATGGTCCTGGGGCTGCTGTACAGATGTTCAGCACGCTGACTGAGCAATCCGAGACCACTGCTGATCTCTTCACCATGCCCGTCAGGTTCTATAACTCTTCTCCACTGACTCATCTCTTCACACACATGTGTTGCAATTTTCTTTAAAGACCAGCTTGTCAGCAGCATTCAAAGCTGGTTATTTGTCCTTTGTTGCAAAACTTCATCCATATTCCTGGAAACACACACCCCCCCACCACCACCCAGACCAAATTCAACTCTATCTCTTGACATGATTTAATTCATTCACTTGACGAGTACTTACCAAGTGTTTGTTATGCCCCAGGCCCCAGCAGCCTTATCTGCATCTTCTGTTCAATGACCACCATGAAACATTTATGTCCTTTCTCAACCAAACAGCTTGCTTGTTGCTTGCTTTCCTTTAAGATTTACTTTCAACTGCTTATGTGAAACCGGAAACATATTTTTTAAGCAGAAAGCATGACCCCTATCCTTAGGGAACTAACAGTGTAATTAAAAAGGCAGGCTCCATCACTTTTAAGCAGGTGAAAAACAGGGACTGGGCCTTATCATAATGATGAGCTCTGGTTTTGACAGCAGACAAATCTAGACCCAAATCCCTGATGTAAGCTCAATACCTTGAGGCCTTTGACAAATCATTTCCTCTCTTTGATCCTGGGCCATCTCGTGTGTAAGGTGGGTGTAATAGTAGTGTGCACCTAGTAGGACGATTCTGAAGACAGGTTCCTGTGAGGGCCTCGGCCCACCACCTGATGTGAAGTATGAGCTATGGTCATCATGACAGTGACTGTGGTGATGGCAATGGTGGCGGTACTTCTGGGAAGGTCTTGTGGAGCACATGGGCTTTCCCAGTAAGGATAAACATCAAGTCTTAGTTGGAGGAACTAACCAGATAGATGGTTTCAACCACAAGAAAAATTACTAGCTGACAATGGAGAAGCGAGAGAGGAATGTGAGGAGGTAGGGAAGGTGGGAACGCGGGGAGGGCAGTGGGAAATACGTGGACCAGAAATGGATGGGGAAGGGAGGGCTTGTTTGACAGAAGGTGCGGGACGCGATGAAGCCAGGCTTGAGTACGGAGGCTCCGGTACCTGTGGTTGAGAGACTAAAGAAAAGGAGGCCAGCCAGGTGCCGGCTGGAGGGTCACCCCTGGATAAAGTACTGAGGGCTGGATGACAGGGCAAGCTGTCAGGAAGAAGAACCGGTCCCCTGGAACTCCCCAAGGCTCCCCACGACCCCCCCAACCAGGCATTCCGCTTGCTCTCCTACACACATGCTCACCATTTCTTTCCACCCCAGTTAAAACTGGAGGAAGCCCACAGCTGTGCCCATGGGCACGCAGATTTGCGAGAGGCTGAGATCACATCCTGTGAGTTCTGAGTCAGAGCATCCCGTAAGAGGATATCGAGCCTTACTAAGCAGACCATGTCACCTTCAGCCTGGCTGTAGTCAGAGATGCTGGATAAGAACAGGGCCCAAGCCCTCCAGGCATGGCAAGGTCTCCGGCATGCCATGTGATTGCTATTACCAAGCCCAAAAATAGGCCAAGCACCTGTGCATACTATGTCCGCCTGGGCTCCTTCCCTATCTGCACCCCAGTGCTGCCCCAATGGACCCATGGGTGGCAACCCCTGGGTCCCGGAGACATCCCCGAGGTGGATGATGGAAAGAATTTTGTCCGATTACAGATCAAATTGACCAGAACTTTGCTGCTGGGTTTATCACTGGTCATTTCTTGGCATGCTTCACTTGGGCCGGGCTCACTGTGGAGGACAGACTCTTCACAGCGTGCTGCACGGCGAACATGGCCCTGGTCTTGGGGAGCCTTGGGCAGTTGCAGAGGACCAGTTCTTCTTCCTGACAGCTTGCCCTGTCATCTAGCCCTCGGTACTTTATCCAGGGGTGACCCTCCAGCTGGCAGAGATACTGCCACATGACATATAGAGAGATGTCTGGTGAGGCAAGACTCAGCGGGAAGGACGGGCCAGCAATCCTCCGACACATGCACATACTTTCCCATGCACCCACCATGGGAGCCACGCATGACTCCTGCCATTCCCAGTCACCATGTGCCAGGAAAGAATATGGTGGGAGGGCCCTGGGTGCTTTCCAAACAGTACCTGTGGCCATGACCCCTGGGCCATCGCCAGGTGGAAAGCTGAGCTGCTTGTGCAAGGAGAGAGCATGGCTTCCTCTAGGCCATTCAGGAAGGTCTCCCAGTCCTTGGCGTTGGCTCAGGTACTCAGCCAGCGGCTACTGAGTGCTGCTGCATCAGCGACCATCCTCGATGCTCTGATGGACTCCCCAAAGACGCCGATGATCTACTCAGTAGCCACGGCACAGGGGAAAGAGAAGGCTTCCCAGAGGCAACGACGTGTACGTAGGGCCCTGGGTGATCGGTAGGGTAGGGTGTTCCCACCAGTCCAGGTGGGGAGGCCACTTGTGCCAAGGCCTACCCTCGGGAGGCCCATTTGTTCGAGGAGGCAAAGGGACTCTGTGGCTCATGCATCCCAGCAAATTCAGTATTCCTAGGGAGTGGGGCCCCCTCCTTCCAAATCCTGTCTCTGTCGCCGCTCCTCCCAGCTGACCTTCTTGAGGGTCTTTCCCACCTCAGGGAGTCACTAGCTGTCCTCCCCAGAGAGGACTCTTTGTTGGCAATGGCTTTCCCTCTCCATTCCTTGCCGGCCCGACTACCCCAAATCAAGGGCCTGACACGAGCTCTGGCAGCACTGTCTTCAGCCCTGACAGCTGAAACAGAGACCTTATTTCCTGCGTAGAAACCTGGAGGCTGTGCTCTACGTCATGGGTTCGTAAAATTGTGCTGTGGGGGGGGCAGAGGGTCTGGGAAGAGGCCTGAGGGGCTGCCTCAAGGGGCGCAGCAAATTCCAAGAGGACCATCTCTCTTCCAGAGCAGCTCCCCTCCCCATGCTCTTGCTAAGTGCATTTTCACACAAGCATTTGCAAAAGGAGGAGACAGCCGAGAAACCACAGAGCCATCCACCCCTCTACCGTATGTAGGTCAAGGGCACCGTGCATGGCAAGTAGGCACAGACCCCAAAATGACTAAGACGCAGACCATGGCCTCAAAACACACAAAACAAGAAGACAAATCATGTACCTTCACCATTAGCAGGGGAGGCAGACACAGAAGCAAGAGCACTGAGAGCAAGGACTCTGAGCCAGACAAGGCAAGCTCAAATACTCATGACCATGTACAAGTTACTGACTCGGTGCCTCTGTTTCCTTACCTGTAAAATGGGCCTGATCATTGCACTTGCCTTCTTGGGCAGTTATGAGGATCGTGTGAGCCTCCAGAATAGAGCAGAACGCATGTGAGCACAGAGGATCTGTTTACAAAGAGCAGGAACGAGGTGGGCACGTTCAGGTCCTGGCACGGCAGGGGCTCCAAATGTGGAGTGATTGATTCTGTCTGGGGAGTCCCTCAAGGCCCAGAAGGTGACGTTCCTTCTGGATTCTGAAGTTTCAGAGGCAAGAGCCATGAAAGGGGCTTCCGGGTTTAGGAAACAAAACAAGCAGAGCTCTTACAAAGCCTATTTTTCAGATGTGAGATTGATTCATAGTGAAAGTCTCAGGAAGCTCCGGGCACTGAATGAAACTTAGCAGGTCATTTCACAGAGTGTCTTGTAGCAAAATGTACAAAATTGCACGGTATGGGGACAGTGATGGGTTGGCAAATGTTTAACCTTCCAGAAAGTAAGAGAATCCTGATTTGTAGCATTTGATGCTTGTGATATAAATACCCCAACACTGATTTCTACTGATGATGTTGGTGGCCTCCAAAATTTCCCGAAAATGTAATAATAAATTCCTAGCTGGCTGTCATAAGCCACACCACGATGTCAGGGAGTGCTCTTAGAAACAGAGAGCTCTTGTCCCGTTTGCTCAGGACACAGACCGTGGAGGGGACCGGCCTGGGGCAGAAGGCTTGGAGTGGCCGAGACTTTCTACAGACGACTTCACAACTACTGATCTCGGGCAGTTTTTATTTGCCAGACACAAAGTCCACCCTAGCCAGTTTAATTAGGAGGGGGCTATTTTGAGCTTCATTTGATGGAAGGCTTTTGGATTTGTAGGGTTAGAAAAGCTGATCAGGGTTAGGCTTCCCGCAGCGTGTCCAAGACCAGGATGAGAAAACGCAAGGACTAAACGGGAGGACCTCTCCTAAATCCCTGTGGCAGGGACTGTCACTTCTGGGCCAGGTGCTGCCTCTGGGAGGCTGCTTCTCCCGCTGCTCCCATAGAGGCTGGAATCACAGCAGAGTAAAGCACCCAACCCGTCCCCCTGTGCTCTCTCCCTTCCAAATACATGGCTCAACAGGAGCCTGCTACCGGCGGGAGGCAGGTCCGAGCCTACCTCCCAACTTCATCGGGTCTGGATGTGGACTCTTGGGGCTCCCAGGGTAATGTGACTCCCAATACAAACATTTTCCCAAATCAGAAAGACTGGATGAAATTCGGAGGGCAAGCGTTACCCACAAATCCTGCTACAATGACTGCTAGCTAGGTCTCTTTCTACCTTGGACAGGAAGGTTTCTTCTGGAACACACGCTATGCCTTAACTTCTTCCTACAGACAAAAATGTCACCTGCTAGGAGAGGAATATTATGCATTATGACGAAGTTCCTGTCTTTGCAGACAAAAGAGAGCTAAGTAAAACCTATTCTTTCTATACATCTCACAACAAAAGGTATCACTAATTTAGGTACTGTGCATAGACGCAGTATGCTTTAGAACCAGACAGACCTGGTTACCTAGCTGCTCTGTGCCTCAGTGTTCTCATCTATAAAATGGGTGTGATCATAATACACCCTACTTCATTGGCTGTGGTGAGGACCTAACAAAATCTGCTAGGTAACAGCAGAACCTGTATCACATTGGACCTCTAAACCACCTAACATTTTCTGTGAGGGGCATTATGACATTGTGGAAAGAATATGAATTTTGAGATTCAGACCAACCAAATGATGGATGCAATGTGAGGCCCCATTTTATTGTCCATAAAATAATAATAATCCCTGCATTAAAAAAAATAATCGCTGCATTATAGAGCTGTTGTTCAGATTAAAAATAATGCACTATGGTTAGCACAATATCTAGCTTATAATACTTGCTCAATAAATGATGATATCAATATTATTACCATTATTTGAGTCATTATACAGCCTAAGAGAGAATATGAGCTATTCCCAACCTGGTTGGCCTCTCAGAAACAAATAGGCAACTCCATGAAAAACTTGAAAGACAGCAAAGATGGGGATGCCTGGGTGCTTCAGTCAGTTAGGCATCTGCCTTTGGCTCAGGTCGTGATCCCAAGATCCTGGGATCAAGCCCTGCATCGTGCACGGAGCCTGCCTCTCCCTCTCTCTCTGCCTGACACTCCCCTTGCTTGTACTCTCTCTCTGTCAAAAAATAGAGTCTTAAAAAAAAAGCGCAATGAGTCCTATATATTTTTTTGACATCATTCTGGTTTACAAAGCATCTCCATGACTTCATTTGCACACCAATGCCAGTCTTGTGAGGGGAGCAGAACAACCCTTGGGTATTATTACTGCTTTGCCTCACCATCAGAAAAGTCTACCTCAGAGAGGTTAAGTCACTTGTGTAAGTCACACAGCAAACGAGTGATAGAGCCAAGGCGAGAACGGAGGTCTTCTAGCTTTGTACAGAGTGTCCTTCCCACCACCATCACATTGTATCTTCCTAGTTTGTGCTGCCATTTGTCCCACAAACCTTTATTTTTTACCTTTTGTGTGTCAGGTTCTGCTGATGCAAAAATGAGTGAAAGGAAGTACTTGCCCTCTAAGCAAGATAATTTAAGAAAAAATCCTCCCCCACCCCCAGCAACCCCAGGGAATTTAAAAGAGAATACTTTTATCAATTATATGACTCTCTATGTTTTTAAAGGTTGTATTTGTGAAGAAGATGATCAAATTTAAAATGGGACAATGAGTCTCACTGGAGCCATAACATATAAAATTAATATAATAATATTAAAAATGACATTCAAATCATTAAAGTGAATTTTTAAAAAGTATTATATTTCAACTGCTAAAAGTTGTTTCATTTTTCAAATTAACATCACCACTAACAAGATTGGCCAGTTTGCCAAAACGAATCTAAGCTTGATGTCAATCCATATTATTTACAATACACAAACTAAAAACAACAACAATAACAAAACCAAAAAAACCCTCTTAGCTTTTTTTAGGTCTGGGTCTCCTTAAACTAGTTTTCCTCTAGCCTTGCTCTGACCCTAGCCACTATGAGAAGAAGACAGAAAACTCTATGGTTCCAGAATGTTCTGTCCTTGGAAGATCTCCATTTAGAGTTTTTGGCCAAATATCCCATTAATTCCCTTCTGACTCACGCATTTTGGGGTGAGCTGAACTTGGGGTCTCTGGGGATTATAGAAAAGGCACTGGGTGTAGA
This sequence comes from Spilogale gracilis, assembly GCA_004023965.1. Taxonomy (NCBI): domain Eukaryota; kingdom Metazoa; phylum Chordata; class Mammalia; order Carnivora; family Mephitidae; genus Spilogale; species Spilogale gracilis. Next base: position 36,134 of record PITA01013826.1, on the reverse strand, counting down.
GTTCACAGCAAGGTTACATGTTTCAGAAATTTGGGGTAAAGCCAGACTCTCTGTTAGAGGGATTTAAGAGGGAGGTGACTCACGGAAGCTTTTCCCTAAGAATGCCGAAGTTAATAGTTATTTTTTTATTACCCACAATAAAAATAGCTACCACTTAATGAGAAACAAGTATGTGTCCAGTATTTCTCATACATTTGTAATCTCTATAAATAATAATATTACAAAGTATTATAATTCCTATTTCACAGATGATACAATCGAGGCTCAGAAGCTTAAGTAATTTCTCCTAGGTCATGTAGTAAGAGGCAGAGACAGTCCTTGAAACCAAGATCTCTGTTGTCTTCTTCTCCCCCTATACCTCTGCTACCACATCCAATATTTTCCCTCCAAAGCAGCAAGACTAGTCCTCAAGTATGTGTGTCTAGGCAGCAAACTGTCTAAACATATTTACTGATTATCACTTACACACCCGGCACTATATTAGGCATGAGGAGTGGTGAAGAATTCTTGGTTTGGAATTATTTCTTGACTTGAGACAAATTTTCCTTATTCCTCTTATTCTAGTCCCTCATGAGCCAGTGATCTATTTCTCTAGCCACAGGACAAGAAACAAATATCAGAATCTTCTTTCTAAGGCTTAGGGAGAACTTAAATGAGAAATCTCGTTCAGCCAAAACTCGTAAGGATATTAATAGACCATTGGAATGTCACCGATCCCATAGAGTATAATTCATGTCTGAGTGACAATTTTTAAAAGTGTCTCAAGAAACATGGACCACGGTATGCACATTATATCTTTATAGAAACACCAACCCTCCCCTACTTTACTTAATTAACATCGAAAAGATTGCTGCTGGACTTCCTGTGGCCCATACCCTGAGAACCTTTGCCAGAATTGGCTGTGAGTTCTGGCACGATGAGTAGGGCAACTGACCGGTGTTGTTTGCTGATCCTCAAGCATAGGGTGAGGGGTGGAAGGGGCCAATATAGGGGTGGGGGGAGGGGGGCAAGAAACCATTTAAAAAAAAAAATAAAAGCACATTCAGTATAATACATTGTAACATTCAGAAAATGAAATGCATTGTTTCATAACAAAACTTGGAAAATAATGCTTGACAACCTCTTTGCTAGGGGACACTGGCATCAAAACCCTGGGCTGAGAACTGGGGGTTCACCAGCTTTCCCTGAAGCCTTAATTCCGTAGCCAAGCCCTCACATCCTTGTTTCATTGGCAAAACTCTAAGTCGTCATTTTAGGGACTGGATTCCAGATGTTTGTTTAGTTTTGCTTGTTTCGTTTTTCATCTTCCTCACTGAAAGGAAAAACAAACCATGGTTTTCTTCTCCCTAAATGGCCTGGGAGGGAGAAGTTTATGAATAAATTATGTCCTAATGGGTCGTTGGAGACTCCTACAGATACACCTGGGTTCCACTCAGCTTGGGAAGCAGAAAGCCTAGGGTTTACCCACTTCATAAAGCAAGAATGCCCACTAAGTCTAGCTCTGGCTTCATGTCGCTGAACAGAGATCCTGGCCATCGAGTACCCTGAGTCAGGGCGCATGTGATATCCCCCTCCCCCCACCACTCTCCATCCTTCTTCATCATGGAGGAAGAGTTTAACTGGTTACCGAATCGTCTTTAAAAAATTCTATTCACTAGTTCATTTAGTTCATCAGCCGGGGGAAGTCAGATGCTTTAGTGGTTTAGAAATGGTTCTTGAGACTAATGGCAAAAATCAGTAATTTACTAGAAGAAAAGGAGGAAGGGAGCACGGGAGACAGCAAGGGCCATGTGGCTGGCCAGGTATGTGAATCTATCTTTCTGAAGGCAGTGGGCAATGGCAGAGTTCACAGCATCAAATGGTATAGCTGATCAAAAGAAAGGTATAGATAGGGAGCATTAGGCCCAGGCCTTGCGTTTGGGGAGGGAGTAGTCAACATTCCACATTTTCACCAAAGTATTAATGGTTAGATAAGCAATTTCAACAAATCATAATATCTGTGATTCCCTTTGGTGATTTCTTGTTAATATTTTAACATATCAGGACCTTGTGGGGCTCCTGGTTAAGGCCAGTAAGGTAGAAGTTGGGAGCATAATGGTACCAAACAAATACAGGTCACTCAGGATCCAAAGAAGAAGTAGGAAACAGTTCCTGATGCCAGAAGGAAAATGGATCTTGGGAGATATGGCCCACTGATGCCTGCATAAATTTAAGCCTGGCATTCTCTCACTCCCTTTCTCCCTCTCGCTCATGTTTTACATCTATTATGAATCTGTCTAAGATTTCATTTAAAGAAATATTTCCACTGCTGAAAACAAAAAAAAAACTTTTTAAATAGTAGATGAAAGCCATTACAATGGAACGACCTTCCTCTTGAGAACAATATTTAAAACTGGATAGGGTATTAAAACAGCACTTGCAGCTGGAAGTATTAAAGAACAGAGACAATAGCAAGGAAGTTCCTGGGACAACATTTAGAGAAAGGCAGAGCCCAGAGAGGTAAGTCCAACATTCAGAGTCGCTTCATCCTTGGGGCGTTTCCCAAGAGAAAGTAAAACCTATGAATCCAAACTGAGACTATGGTGGTTTTGTGGGACACAGATAAAAGTTAAAGTGTGGAGCCTCCCTTGTACTCTGTCAGGGAAATGCTAATTCCACTACAGAAAATAATATAGAAGATCCTCAGAAAATTAAAAATGGATCTTTGGGGTAAATACCCAGTAGTGCAATTGCAGGGTCATAGGGTAGCTCTATTTTTAATTTTTTAAGGAAACTACACACTGTTTTCCAAAACGGCTGCACCAACTTGCATTCCCACCAACAGTGTAAGAGGGTTCCCCTTTCTCTGTAGCAATGGCCACAGTCGCCAAACTGTGGAAAGAGCCATGATGCCCTTCAACAGATGAATGGATAAAGAAGATGTGGTACATATATACAATGGAATACTATGCCTCCATCAGAAAGGATGAATACCCAACTTTTGTAGCAACATGGACTGGATTGGAAGAGATTATGCTGAGTGAAATAAGCCAAGAAGAGAAAGTCAAGTATCGCATGGTCTCACTTACTTGTGGTGTGTAAGGAGTAATATAGAGAACAGTAGGAGAAAGAAAGGAAAGGGAGAGAAATGAACCATGAGAGACCTTGAACTCAGAAACAAATTGAGGGTCTTGGAGGGAAGGGGGTGGTAGATGGGAGAGCCTGGTGGTGGGTACTGAGGGCACCTATTGCATGGAGCACTGGGTGTGGCGCATAAACAATGAATCTTGGAACACTGAAAAAATTAAATTAAATTTAAAAAAAATTCAACTGCATCTACAAAAAAAAAGAAAAAAGGAAAAAAGACGGAGCTACAATGGGACCCAACAACGCCTCTGTGGATGTATATCCAAAGGAAATGAAATCACCATCTCTAGGAGGTACCCACACTCCCATGTTTGTTGCAGCGTTACTCACAAGAGCCAAGACATGGAAATAACCTATAATTTTGAACATAGAAAACCTAAAAGAAACTGCATTTAAATCATTAGAATTAATAATAGGATACAAAATTAAATACATAAAAATCAACTGTTATTATAATCTACCAATAAAAAACTAAAAAATGAAAAATTTTAAAAGATACTGCTTACAACAGCATCAAAAACGTCAATCTCTGAAGAATAAATTCAGCATAAGATGTGCAAGACTATTATGTGAAAAGCTAGAATTCTTTTTGAGAAGCATTGAAGAAAAGATAGTGCATGTTTATGAATGGGAAAACTTAAAAAATATCAGTTCCCCCATTACTCTAAAAGTCATTGACATGACAATCAAAATCACAACAGGTTATTTTTCTGGTGCTTGACCTGCCAACTCCAAAATGTATATGGAAATGCAAAAGGGAAAGAAGAGAAAAACACTCTTGAAGAAGAAAAACAAGGTGAGAGAATTCACTCTACTGGACACCAGGCCTTATTTTAAAGCTGTAGGTCTGGGCACTCAGGTGGCTCAGTCGGTTAAGCCTCTGCCTTTGGCTCAGGTCATGATCCTGAGGTCCTGGGATCGAGGCCCACATTGGGCTCCCTGCTCCTTGGGGAGCCTCTTTCTGTCTGTCTCTGTCTCTCTCTCTCTCTCTCTCTCTCTCTCTCTCTCTCATGAATAAATAAATAAATAGATAGATAGATAGATAAAACTTTTAAATAGATAAATAAAGCTGTAGCTCTAAAATACTGGGGTCTTGGCTCAAAGATAGAAAAACAAAACAGGAGAACTCCAAAACAGACACATGCACGTATGGCGACCAGTGGGGTGACCAGCAGGGGAAAAGATGGTCTGTCCCAGTGTAGTAGGACAATTGGGTAGTCATAGAGAAAAAAATGCTAGAAGATCCCTAACTCACACCATATGTAAAAATCAACTGCAGGAGAATTAGAGAACTAAACGTGAAAGACAAAACTACAAAGCTCTTAGAGGAAAACAGAAGAAATCTTCAGGCAGGGAACGATTTCTTGAATAAGATACAAAAAGTAAATCCATATTGGAGACGCTGGATATTATGTGCATTAAAATTAAGAGTTTTGGTTTAGCATAAGACATCACTTTGTAAGTGAAAAAACCAAGCTACAGAATGAAAGAAAGATTATTTGAAAAACATGCAACTCTAGGGTAGGTAAGGAAAATCTACAAATCAAGTGTAAAAAGACAGAAAACCAATGGGCAAAAGACAGTCATTAATAGACGCTTCACAGAGTGAATCCAAGTGGTCAAGGAATGTGTGGAGAAGTGTTCAACATCATTGGTGATCAGAGAAATGAAAGCCCAAACCACAGCAGACTACACTACACACACCCCTGTCTGATTGGCAAAAGATTAAAAGGTGCAAAGGCAACAGTTGGTCAGAGTGTGATGAGGGTGAAAAATTTGACCTTCTATATGTGTCCCCATGACCCAGCAACCCTATGTAGGGTATGCACCCCGGACTACAGAGATGTGTGCACGTATGTGTCCACCAGGTTGGGTGTACAGTATGGCTATACAGCATGGTGATAATAACCGAAAAGAGACGATCCATGCATGGGTCATGCATGCATCAGTGATGACATAGGAAAACTAAAGAGAAATGAAAAGGAGCAAAATGACAGCTGCACACAACAATACGACTCTCACAAATATAAACGAAATGACAGATGTAATATGATCCTATTTATATAAATCCATATAAATGCTAGAGAAGCCCAGCTGATAGTCACATTATACAGAAGATCAGGCAAAACTGAAGGTCGTGCTTCCCTCCAGGAGTGATAGACAGAGCTGTGACTCTGAAGGAGACCCAAGACACTTATGGAATGCTGGCGATGTCCCGTCTCTTGGCTGGGGTGGTGAAACCTGGGTATTATTTGCTTTATAATCATTTGCATCATCGTACATTTATTCTATACGTTTTTCTGCATATGTGTTAGATTCCACCATTTTTGAAAGACTAAAGAAGAGAGAGAAAAGAAAATTGCCAGACCAAGTAATTGCCAAGATCTCTTCCCATTGTTGAATGCTTGTTTTTTGCTGTGGTGGTGTTGCTGTTTTGTTTTTCATCTGGACTTCAAACCAGAAAGCCATCACCAGGTAAAAAATATCTTGGGGACCTGGGTGGCTCAGTCAGTTAAGTGGCCAGCTCTTGGTTTCACCTCAGGTCATGATCTCAGGGCCCAGGGACTGAACTCTGTGTTGGGCTCTGTGCTCAGCAGGGAGTCTGCTTGGGACTCTCTCTCCCTCTGCCCCTCCCCCTGCTCTCTCTCTCTCTCTCTCTCTAAAATAAACAAATCTTAAAAGGAGAAGGAGGAGGAGGAGGAGGAGGAGGAGAAGGGGGGCTGTCTGTGAGGAAGAGAGGATTTATGCCATCTGTCAGACAATCTACCCTTTCAGAGTCAACGGGTAGACACTGCCTATTTCCACCAAAAAGATGCCACTCTAAGTCTCAGATCCCCAAGAGAGGCTGAAAATTTCTGAGAACTGGCCTCATCCCAGAGTGTCCCTTGACTCTTCAGGGAGAGAGTGATAGGTAAACCCATCTTTAGGGACAAGGTAGACAGAGGTTCCTTCTGGGAGACATAGAGGCCAGAGGCCCGCCTGGCCCAAACTTGACCCCCATGTCAGCTGAACAGCCTGTTTTCAGAAAGAAAACAAATAGCCTCTTTTCAGTAACGGAGACTCTCTGACTGAAGCTCTGTAAAATGACCTTTCAGGAACAAGCCATCTGGTCAGAACTGGGCACCCCAAATCTTCAGCTCCTCTTGGGACAGGGAGGTGCCATCTTAGCAGGGTACAAGTGAGGAATGCGCCGAAGACCTGGGTCCCCGCCTGCGGCCCTCCCACTCTGTGACAGTGGAATGGCCTGGCGAAAGCACCGGAAAGTCTCACGCCCCACCTTGGAAGACACTTGAGAGGACAGCCATCCAGGAAGTCATCCACATACAGTCAGAATATTCACTTTGACAGAATTTTGTAATAAGTGCAGGGGTATCACTAGAGAAGCAATTAAGTTTAAAAAAAAAATCTTTACCAAAGAAGCAACATACGCTCGGTGATCCAGGCATGTTTGAGGATGGTGAGCAGGTCTGTTGTTTGGATGGCAAGTTAAAACTTCTTTTTCCAATTTTACTGAGATATAATTGATATAGAACACTGTATTCATTTTAGGTACAACATGGTCGCTTGATGTACACAGACTTTGCAACATGATTTCCTCAATACCATTAACATCCATCCTCTTACCTCGCTGCAGTTTTTGTTCTTGTGGTGAAAGCTTTGCAGACCTATTCTCTTAGCAACTTTCAAATCTACAAAACAGCATCATTCACTTGAGCGGCCTTGCTGTACCTTACATTCCCCAGGACTTATAACTAGAAGTTTGTATGTTTGAGCCCTTTCCCCCCATTTTGCCCACCCTCACACACTGCTGCTCTGAGGCTCTGAGTCACATCTTTGCAGTGTCCACATATAACTGAGACCCTGTGGTAGTCAACTTTCTCTGACCTAAGCCCTTTAACATAATGCCCTCAAGGTCCATCCATATCATTGCATCCTTTATATATACATATAGATAGATATAATATATATATAATATATATTTATATAGAATTATATTATAGGGCACCTGGGTGGCTCAGTCGATTAAGCGGCTGCCTTCTACTGCCTTCTACTCAAGTCATGATCCCCGGGTCCCAGGATCGAGCTCCGCATTGGGCTCCCTGCTCAGTGGGGAGTCTGCTTCTCCCTCCCCCTGCTGCTATGCCTGCTTGTGATCTCTCTCTCTGTCAAATAAATAAGTAAAATCTTTTTTTTAATTTAAAAAAAGAACTCTCTTACATATTATGACATCATATAATGTTTGTTATATATAATATATTCTATATTAATAATATATTATAATAATTATAATTACATATTAAATATAATATATAAATGGCTATATATGTGGCTAAATAATGTTCCATTGCATACTCATGTTTATAGACTTTAAAACCCTTAAACCTAATACTTCCAGATTCTCTGGCAGATGCTACCCACAGTCTTCTGGGCAGACTTCTCTCTGGGGTGCCTATGGAACACCCAGAACTATCCATGAACAGTCCTCAGGAGGAATGGCTACTATTCCTGTTGTTGTTTTACTAAATTTATAGTGCATTTGAGGCAGCTGCTTAATGTGGAGGTACATCTTTTCCATTTGTTAGGTTTTTAAAGCCTGCGCTTCAAGATTTCACAGAAATAGGACTTTAAAAAGTCCTATTTCAGCCATCTTTGGGGGCATCCACTGTGTTGTACATGTACAGAAGAATCCTAGGCATATTAAAGTATAAAGGCCACTGAGCTAGACTGAAGAAAAAAATCCAAAAAGGAAGGCTCAGTGAAGATGTCTGGGCACTCGAATAATTCTGGCTTAAAGGTACTTTCCTCCTAATGGGGAATGGGAGACCTTGAGGGGTTCTCCAGTGTTCCAGCTTGTTAGAGTGGTTTATCTCATTCTGTTTTAACATTGCCTTCTTTAACCTTCTTCACCCGAAGGACTTATTACTGTGAATTAATCTTACAAAGTTGTTGGATTTGTCGGTCAGCACGCAGATGACCTACGCACACCCAAGCCAACTGCTTTCTTGGAGTACATGGTAAAGAAGGTCATTGTTCCCATCACTTCCACTGAATGATGGCTAGCTCGGGGCTGTTAAAATCAGCTTCTTTTCAGACATGCCTGTGCTCTGAAAACAAGAACAGAAGGGTACCATCTAAATGTTACCCTCCCCTGACTCATAGGGTTATAACAATTTAGAGACCGAGGGGCTTTGAAATCACCAAGCATGAAGTCCCAGCCAAGAAGGGTTGGGACGTGTGTGACAAAGAGAAAGCGAAGCTCATAAGTAGGCCTGTGAAAGTCTGCTTTCTCCTCCCCAGAAAACTGCTCTACCACCCTGTGGTCCAAATTCTCCTACTTGTGGATGAAGGCATCGCTATATTCTTTAATATCGTCACATCTAACTTGGGCGTGGGCCAAGTCACTTAATTTTACTGTGCCTTGATTTCCCTATTTGTAAACTGAGGATAATATTTTCTACCGCAAAGGATGTAACGATTAAATGTTGTCAAAGATAAAATGAGTAATTATATACATATGTACTATACATATAAATCCATCTACCTATCTATATCCATCTATCTATCTATCTATCTATCTATCTATCTATTTATCTATCTATCTATGCTTAGAACAGTTCCTGGCACTTGGTAAGCACTCAGTAAAATTAGCTGCCATAACAATAATTTTCATTACTGTTATTATTAGGAAGTGACTCATTTCCCCTATGACATGAGATGCAAAAGTGCAGCACAAGAAAGTAGATCAGAAGTGATACAAAGGTTACCATATTTTTTTTTTTTTAGAAAGAGAGAGAAAGGATGCTTGCAGGTACACACAAGCAGAAATCAGGAAGAAGGGCAAAGGGAGAGGGAAGTGAAGAAGGGGGAGGACAGAAGGGCAGAAAGGGAGGGAGAGAGAGAATCTCAGGCAGGCTTCATGCTCAGCGCAGAGCCCGACATGGGGCTTGATCCCACAACCCTGAAATTATTACCTGAACTAAAACCAAGAGTCAGATGCTTAACCGACTGAGCCACCCAGGCTCCCCCAAAGGTTACCATTAATCCAACATTTCATGAGTTTCTGATGACCACAGATACCCAGACTGAGCCAGATGCCCCAACACACACACACACACACACACACACACACACACACACACACCCCATAACAGCATTTTCTAAAATGACAGGGGCCCATTTTGCCCACAACTGAAACCGTTAGTCACCACTTCTCAAAGGCAGGTAGACAACCCAATGATAACCCTCAAGCACCTTTCCCTGCCATATTTCACCTTAGTCTAATGACAAAAAAGGTCCTGGGGAGCAACCTAATTTAGAACAATTGCAACTTGGCAAAGGACAAAGAGTTTCATGTGTCATCTTTTAGATCTCTTTACAGTGAACACAGACAGGGACACAGCGTGGCCTGACCTATACAAACACTCTCAAAATATCCTCATCAGGGAGTCAGACTTGATGAGCACCAGCCTCCTTGGTAATCCTATAACCTTAACATCTCATTGGCTAATAACCCATTTAACATTTTGGAAGTCAAACTCAACCTTTTTCACAGATCCAGTGGGAGCGTTCCCTCCGAAGCTCATAGGGCATGTTCAAGCCTAGAGCTCCGTGTTCCGCGGGCCACCTTCTGGGCCCTGATTGGAGTGCATTCCTCTGACGGATGTCCTTGACACTGGTTTGCAGTCCCTCTCCTGAGCAGGTGTGATGCTTTGTTTTCAGCTCGCTCTACCAAGGTCACTCTCCTGCCTCTCCACGGAGGTCTGACCAAGCTCCCTACTGCCTTCTCCAACAGAAGTCACATCACAGTTTGGTTTGGTAGAATCCCCAGTTTTTTTTCAGATTGCAACTCCTGGTTACCCTGGGACTTCTCCATTTTAATCCCCCCCAACTTAAAGAAAGGGGAAAAAATGACATTTAATCCTTCCAATTAATGTTTTGCAAGAGCAATCATTTCATGTCTCCAGTGTGTGTGGGGCAAGCGGAATAATCAAGGGCCCCATCATGTCATACAGTGGCTAAAAAAGAAGCACTTTGAGCCATGTCACTGGGGACAGTCCCTACAAAACCAGAATGTCTAGTCACTCCGACCTACAGCAGAAAGTAGCAATAACTAGGACAAGTGCTACTGCAAACAACTGATCGAGTCTTTGAACCCGAGCACAGCCACTGAGTAAGCCAGGCCACACTCAATTAAACCACCCAATTAAAGAAGCAGACCGGGGAAAGAGACGTGGAGAGTTTTTTCCTTTTCCCTTCTAGTCGCCCTTTTTTTTTTCCTCAGAAGGACCCGAGGACATGGGTGACGAGACAGACAGCGCTCTGGCTAATTGGCAGAGTTCCGGAGCAGAAAAGCAGCAGAATCTCTTCTTCCTGAGTAATGTGAAACCCCTGCTTAGCCTCCTGAGCCACGAATGCTGGGGACCAGGCTCAGGGCAACCCAGTGGGTGAGGCCCTATTTCCTGCCAGTGTGTTCATCATGGTTGTTGCTGGGTAAATGATAGCATTTTAATGGGCAGAAGAAAATCCGTGGTCACCAAGTGGGTGGTCTTCTAACCTTCCATCTGAACAATGGTGCTAAATAAAGAGGAGTCCACAACTTGGGGCACACCCAGCTGGTCTGGGTAGATGAGATTATCAGGTAGATCAAGACTGTGATTAAGAAAAATAATAGAATGACTATTGTTTCTGCGGCTGTCACTCTTGGCAACCGTCTCAGAGCCCATGAAGAGCTTCCATCTGTATCCCCGTTTTTTCAAACAAATAAACCAAGGCTTAGGGGTGTTAGAACATTAGCCCAAGTTCACAAAACTAGAAAGCCACAGTGTTTGATTGACGACGCACCCCCTGTGCCCTTCCCCTGCAGCTCTGGGTCTGGCCTTGACTTCATCTGCTTTCAGAATGACCATACCAAGGCATCCTGGTTTAGAATGCACAAGGGTCGAGGTCTAATAATGTCCTATATGTATCTGACAAATCCATTTCAAAAATTAACACCCCTTTGGCCCCCATCACATCTTCTAGGGGGAGGTAAGGCAGAATTATTTATTTGCTTTTCAAGCCTCTTAGAAATTCTCTTTAGTGACTAAGCATTCCCAATGATTAAACTTTCAAAAGTTTCTTTCAAAACCATAATTGTCAGGATCAAGTAAGTGGACAACTTTACCCATTAGTGGGAGGCAAAGAGACACACTGCTTGTCAGGAGCTGCGCGTGAGTGTGGGCTGGGAGAGGACAAGTGCATTAGGAAACCACGGGGAGAGAGCCTGCACCGCCCCAAGTAGCTCCAAGAGCCCGGGCCAGGGAACGTTTCTGGGTGTTTCCTCTCTCTCTGCCCCATCTCACCAGGCTTTTGAATGCCAGGCCCAAATACAATAAGCACTTTAGGAAGATAGAATCATTTGGAAGTGGACATTTTCTCCTACACTCCCACTCTCCTACACTTTATTCCAATTTGTCAGTAATGGCATGAAGAGGTAGCACTGTGATCAAATCCCTGCTGCTCTACTGACTGGCTGTAGCAAGTTACTTCACCAGTCTGAGCCTTGATGTTTCCATCTGATAAATGGGGATATCAGTTGAGAAAACCAAATAAAACAGCGCCTACTAAGTGCTTGGCACAGTTCATGGTACTTCAGCTCTGAAGGACACAAGCCTCATTTCTATCACGGACTCACTTTAATGACTGATATGAGAATGTGAATAAGGCATAACTGGTAACATAGAATGTTCTGAGACTTTCCAAAATCCTCAAAAAAATTCCATACCTGTGCTCCCAGTGGGTCACGTGCTCTCAGGTTCTGGAACGGGTTTTCAGGTAGGAAATGACAGGCTGGGGATGATCTCACACTTCGCTGAGTCAAAAAATTCTCCTAGTGGCAGTTCCCCGGAGATTCATTCTTTGAATAACCTTGTTTAACACTTTAGTAGATGACCTAAAAAGCAAATAACACAAAGATTTTTCTGGCAGTGAAAACACCTATCAGGACGAGAGAGCTAAACGTTAGGTGGGCCCTTGAAGACTTGTGGGCGACCTGATTAAAAGGTTTGTGTTTCAAGTCAAGTGAACCTGAGCTTGAATTCTGCTACTTCTTAGATGCATGAGTGGGGCTGATCATGTGACTGGTCCATGCTTCCATTTCCTCGCCTGTAACATGGGAAGGCTAGGAGTGCCTGCCGCGGGTTATAGAGAGAATGCACACGAAGCCTCAGCATGTGCCAGGACATAGTAAGTGGCCAGTGAATATCTGTCAGGAATGGCATTGGCGATGGTGGCGATGAGGGAGGTGTAATGATGACAGTAATGGTGCTACTGGTGGTGGTGGTTCTAACAATGGCGTTGGCGGAGATTGCAATAATGAGGTTACTCATGATGATGGTGGTAACCAAACCATACCTAGATGGGGGTCATCATGGGAGATCTGATTATAGGATGCAAATTATAGGAAGAGACACACAAGCTCTAGGGGTGCCCAGTTTAAGCATCTAACTCTTGATCTCAGCTCAAGTTTTGATCTCAGGGTCATGAGTTCAAGCCCCACGTTGGGGCTGGAGAAAGAAATTATTTTCTGACAATGTCAGCTCAACATCGCCCTTTCAACAAAAAGATTTTCCCAAGTCATTCACCCACTTGCATAGTTTCCACTGTCTTCTGTAAGCAAGATGGCTCTCCTAGATCTATAGAGCCAGCTCACTCCTATCACCTGGACTCCTTATGCATAGATCCAGTTAATTACTTGGCATCTCACATGGATTCCATACAGATACCGAGACACCTTCCTAGCAAAGCTGGCTCCTTCTCCGGTAGCCGCTAGCTCCGTGAAAGCTCCCCGCCTCTACCTCCCCACCAGCCACCATGCCAGCTGATGGCAGAGTCATCCTACACTATGGCCTGCCCTCCCAACCCCTGTGACTCACCATTCAGCCCTTCAGGTTTCATCTCAGTGACACTGACCACTTCCTTCACTCTCCCGGTCCACAAATTCCACAGCTCTTTGCAGGAAGAGTGCTGGATCTCTGGAGGGATGCTGCTTACTCTGACTGATAGGGCACCCCTCCATTCACTCTTCTGAGCCAGACTGACCCTCTAAAACACGGATCTGATGGAGTCACTCCTCGTGAAGAGTCTTCAGTCCTTCCACCTGATCTGCAGGACAAAGTGGAAACTCCTTTAGCATATACAGACAGCTCCCTATGACATGACCCTTGGTGAAACTCTTCAGGTTTGTTTGGGTTTATTTCCCAGAGCCTTCATTTCAGAATGTATAGAGTTCTTTAAACACCTGTTGTTGTAAGCACTTTGTGTATAAAAGTGCTCCTTTAGAACTCATAAAACCTCATGAAACTGTGGCTATTATTCCTATCCTACTTATGAGAAACCTGGGGCCCAGGTCTGGGGCCCCTGACTACTGGGCCTCTGTCACATAGCTGAAATGGCATGGTCAGTATTTGAACCGGGCTGGAGAATCTGTGGTCACCCTCCATACCATACAACTGCCGTGAGTGCTCTCTGCCAATGTTCTGTCTTCCTGGACAAACCCCTTCTCACGATTCCAACCCAGCTCAAGAAACCCCTCATCCATGAAGCCTCTTCTGGCTTCCAACGTAGAGTGGACCACTCCTGATCTTGATTCTGTTTCTCCTAAAGACCTTGTGCCTCTTCTCTTTCCCAACCTAGAACCTGTAATTCCTTAGTGCACTTCTGTATTTGTATGCCCCTTTCCTCACTAGACTGTAAGTTCTTGAGAGTGGGGACAGGCGTTCCTCTTCGTTGTATCCCCAATGCCTAGCACAGTGTCAAGGGCATAAAAGACTAGGTAGATAATAACCATTTAGGGTGCACGGGGTAGGTCAAATGAATGAATGAGATCTCAGTAAAACAATGGCCATGACAAGAAGGGCAGTAATGTGGGAGGCTCCTGTGTCTGCCCTTTAAGAAAAATATAAAACTGGGAAAGGTCCAATATACTATATTTGGAGGATAAGGGCTAAGGATTCAACCTTTTGGCTCATGGAGGACATAAGGAAAGAGAGCAGGTACACATTCACAAAAGAACAGAACTACTACCCTGAGGCTTAAATGCATCACTAGGGCGGTAAAATCAGGCACTGTTTTTGGGTGGAATGAACATAGGAATCCATGAGGTACTTCAAGCTGAGAAATCCAAATAGGCTTTCTAACAGTTAAAATAATATAATTCACTGATGATGGACCCAAATCCCATTTATGTATTCATTTCATTCCACAAATACTGAAGGAGTACCTTTTATGGGCTTGGGGCCAAAGGAGCAGAGAGCTCCCTCCTTGAAGAAGCTTCCAGTCTGGAAAGACAGATGTATGCGATCATTTATTCACTGCTTCCCAAGCCACCAAGAGTAAGGAAGAGCTTTTATATTATTTTGTTTCCAATACATGACAGACTTTTTGGAAAGCACAATAAAAATAAACTACTAGCAGAATGGAATTTTTAAAACATATACAAAATACAGTCCCCAATTTTGTATAATGATGAGAGTCAACAGATTTGAAAGGAAGGTCAAATTTCTGGAACTGTTTCTAAACACTTGCCATCAATTTCTGTCCTTATCTCGGCATGAAATAGTCATAGTTTGTAGGCCAGCAGGGATCCATAGGCCACATCTAGAGCAGGGCTAGTGTGTAATACAATGTCAGCTAAATTAACAAAGACCATCATGGGAGAAGAGGACGAGAAGGTTTTTTGGTTTTTTTTAAGATTTTATTTATTTATTCGACAGAGCAAAACATAGCTAGAGAGGGAACACAAGCAGGGGGAGTGAGAGAGGGAGAAGCAGGCTTCCCACCGAGCAGGGAGCCCAATGTGGGGCTTGAACCTGGGACTCCGGTATCATGACCTGAGCCCAAGACAGATGCTTAACGACTGAGCCACCAAGGCGCCCCGAGGATGAGAAGTTTTTAAGGAAAGAAATTATTTTGGACCCAAGCCTACCTGCTTACTGTATTTCCCCCAAACCTTAGCAACCCCTCAGATGAAAGGACTATTTTTCTCTTCCTCTCCAGGAACAATTACTCTAATTAAAAAAAAAAAAAAAAGTAGCCCACATATGCTGCCATATCACCATGCTGGAAGTATTTCATAGCCCAGAACAGAAAAGAACCACTATACTTTTTCATGCTTCTCCTATGATATATAAAACCTACAATAGGTGATGGTTCTCTGTCTCTCCTTCCCTGTTAGATTTTAAGCTTCTCAATGGCAAGAACGTTATCTTATGTATGTTCATGTCCCTACAGCACCTACTAAAAGCTTTCATCATAGTTAAGTACTCAGTACATGTGTGTTGAATAAATGAAAACAATGAATTATGAATAAACAAGTAAACAAGTTATACTTAATGCCGCCAAAAACACATTACTGAGATGAGGTATTGTTTAAATTTATATAATACCAAAGGCCAATGTTTCCCTTTGGACTTAAGCTGCTGGAATCGATTAATTTCTTTATACTTCGTCCATATGTGAATTCCAACCAACATCAAATGAAAAATGAATGTCAGATTAAACAGCCCGTAATTGGCATATGGGATAGCTGTGGACTCCCCCAGGCAGGTGGTAAGCTCTGGAGACCAGAAGACTTGATGTTTCAGAGCTTGACATTCTCAAAGAGAGCCTGTCCTGCATGCGCAGAAAACCGGGGTACACTAGGACTCCCACAAAGAAATGGCTCAAGTGCACAGACCCAAAGGTCTGTGGATGGATCTCCCAGTTTTGAGTCTATCCCTCTTTCCCTTGTATTTTGCACTTCTCTTTCAGTTACTGTATTCATTCCCCATCGTAAGGGAAAAAACAAACCAAAACAAAATGGAGAATTCAGTGGTATTGCAAAAATATTTCCAGCCTAAGGAGGCAAAAGGACAGAGCAGTGGCAGCTTCCAAGATGATGGCCACTTCTCAGAAGCTCTTGCCGCCCTTGAAGCTGGGTTGGTGAAGCAGCTAGGACTCCTGGGATTCTTCAAGCAGCCAGTTCTGATCTGGTGAGTGATCAGGAGGCTCCCGGGAGGAGGCCCAGCTGGGATTCCTTCCAAACCCTGTCTGCACCACCTGTAACTCTGCAACACATATGCCTGCCAAAAGATTGTCCCAGGCCTGGGGGGGATGGGGAGAGTTGCCATTCCAGAAAGAAATACCGGCGAACTTTGGCAGAGAAGGGCGTCCTTGTGCATTGGGAAGGAGTCAGGGCTTCCAACTGAGGGCACCTCGCCAGCCCTGGTATTCAGATCCAGGATCTGTGCCCGCGGAGCCTGCCCCAACTTGCCCGCACGACAGAAGCCAGGGAAAGATGGGAAAGGTGTTCGCTCCCCACCTCCTTCTAGTTTCAGCCAGCTCCTTTGAAGTCCCGGGCCAGAAGACATGGCCAGTCCTGATGCAGCATTTTCTTCAGTGAGCCTCTGGGATTCGAGTTCTCTCTCTCTCTCTCTCTCTCTCTCTCTCTCTCTCTCTGGAAGGGCAAACTAACATAAATCAAAAAGCATGGGCTTTGGAAGCCGATAAATCTTGATTTAGAGTCTGTCTGGGTTTATAACTGCCCCTTCCCCAAAAAAGCAATTCAACTTCTCTGAAACTTTGAGTTCCTATTTCTGAAATAGCATTAATTTAAGGCAGAGTTTCTCAGTCTAGGCAATGGTGACATTTTTTTTAATCTGTTTTTTTTTCTTTTTTTTAAGATTTTATTTATTTATTTGACACAGAGAGAGATCACAAGTAGGTAGAGACATAGGCAGAGACAGCAGAGGAAGCAGGCTCCCTGCTGAGCAGAGAGCCCGATGTGGGCCTCGATCCCAGGACCCTGAGATCATGACCTGAGCTGAAGGCAGAGGCTTTAACCCTCTGAGCCACCCAGGTGCCCAGCACTGGTTACATTTTGGACTGAACAGTTTTTATGGGGGTGAGGCATGGCAGAATGTTTAGCAGTATCTTTGGTCTACATACTGAGGCCAGCAGTGTCCTCCTCCCAGTTGGGATAACCCAAGATCCCAGACAGTAGCTGATGCCCCTTGGGAAGCGAAATCACCCGCACTTGAGGACCACTGACCTAACCTAATCCTTAGGATTGTTGTATTATAAATATTACTGCAAATAGAGTCTGGTGCCTACGAATGAATGAAAACCAATCAAGGATTATGAATTTCTGTAGCAGATGCCGCCACTGTCCCACCTGCACCCCTCAGCATCCAACCCAATACACTTATGGCAGCTTCCCATGAACACCCGGGCACAGAACTGTCAACCTACAAACAGGGCAAATTGGAAGTTGATGCCCTTGGAGGCAGCCCTTTAGTACATCCTAGCATCCTAGCCCCTTCATTGAGACAGTTAAGAGGGGGGTCGCCTGGAAGCCTGCAGTGAGATCAGACCCCATCGGTTTCGGTGCCGCTGGCACACACACCCCCACCTTCGCTCACTTGCTCCCTCATGGGCGTTTCCGGGAATCACTTCCCAAACTCTGCACAGCTTCCTTTCGCTTTCATGTGTTTCTGGCTTTTAGTAACTTAATCTATAAAAACTGTGACTTTTATTTCTATAAATGTCCAAGCTGGCTGATTCATCAGTGTTCACATTCGTATTTATCCAGATCCCAGTGTTTCAGTTTTGTTTTTTTGGAGTTTTGTGGGTTTTTTGTTTTTTGGGGGTTTTTTTTGAAGTAATTCAGATAAGCTACTGTCCTGCCCTGGGGACTGCTGAAGACAATGAGAGACACATCCTAGGCGGGCTCGTTGTGGGTCTGAGAAAAAGAGTCTGGGATTTTCATTTCTCACTTGTCCCTAAGCCCACCCTCTCCTGCACCACTGCTGATATTCAGCTCCTTCTAAGATGCCCATCAGACCACGTCTGCCATGAACTCGGTGGTCTTGTTTATTGCTGTGACCTTAGCACCTAATACCACTCTGGAACATGTTGGGGAGCTATTAATATTTGTTGAGTTACTGAGTGGATGCCATGCTCATGATTAAACTTCTGGAAGCTTCCCTGTGTTATTAGTAAAGGACAAAGATCTAAGTCCTCCAAACTGTACACAAGGCAGAGCCTTCATATCTGGGTCTCTGCCTCCCTCCCCAACTTCATCTCTCACCACTTATCCATCCCACCATGTCAAAATACATACAACCACCTGTCATTGAACTGCCTCGTGTTCTTTTCATGGTGCTTCTGCATACTTGCCCCTAAGCTTGGATTGCCTGTTCCAGCTCTTTCCCTCACTGGCACTCACAGGTTCCCCTGGGGCTGCTCGGCTCTGACTCCCTCCTGGGGTTCTGCTTTGATCCCTTCTCTGCTACCATTCCACTATCGTACCTCGGGGGTTGCTCATGAATCTCCCCCACTGGAGAGAGAATGCCTTGAGGAAAGGGGTCATGTCTTTGATGTGGAGGTGTCCCCAGTGATGACACATTTTCATGCTCAGGAAAGAAATGCTTATGTGTTAATGAAAGTAATGTAGTCATAATTTGATGATGTTTTACTATGTGTATTAGTCAGTGTTTTCCAGAGAAACAAAACCAACAGGATAAATAGAGATATACAGAAAGAGATTGATTAAAGGGATGGATCACATGGTTATGGAGGCTAAAAAACCCCACCATCTGCCATCTGCAATCTAGAGGCTCAGAAATGCCAATGGTCTAGCTCTAGTCCAAACCTGAAGACCTATGAATCAGGAGAACCAATGGTCTAAGTCACAAACTAAGCCAGAGCCCTGACAACTGGGACCACTGATGTCCAAGTGTGGGAGAGAATGGATGTCCCTGCTTAAGCAGAGAACAAATTCTCCCTTCCTCCACCTTCTGGTTCTATTCAGGTCCTCAAGGAATGAGGTGATGCCCTCATTGGTGGCGGCAATCCGCTTTACTCAGTCTGCTGATTCAAATAGAAACCTTTTCCAAAAACACCATCACAAATGCACCCAGAAATAATGCTTACCAGCCTATCTGAGCATCCCACAACCCAGTCAAGTTTGATACATAAAATTAACCATCACGGTATGCAATCTCCATTCCCCTGAATCAGCAAATGACTTCTGCATGGAGGGAATATTGGGAAGATCTTAGGGATTCTCCCCACTGCTAACCACCTTCAGGAAAACAAACCACAAGTACATAAATCACATTACCGGGTGCCTGGGTGGCTCAGTGGGTTAAAGCCTATTCCTTCAGCTCAGGTCATGATCTCAGGGTCCTGGGATCGAGGCCCACGTCATGCTCTCTGCTCAGCAGGAAGCCTGTTTCCTCCTCTCTCTCTGCCTGCCTCTCTGCCTATTTGTGATCTCTCTCTCTCTCTCTGTCAGATAAATAAATAAAATCTTTAAAAAAAAAATCACATTACCAAAGTCTCCTACTACCATGGTTTCGCTGGAGTACTGATGGGATGAACTTACAGCCTTGGCCAAGGAATAATGTGACTTGCCACCCCAGCCCATGGAGAAGGATCGATCTGTGAATACAAACTCCTCCTACATTGCACAACCAGGTGGCTGGCTGTCATGAGAACTTTTGGAAGTCGTGCTCTTCATTTAACTGAGCTCTTTCAACCTAGAATAACATCTTCAAGATGGAATGTTTACAAATTCAACACCAGGCCTTAAATCTTAGAGCTTGTGGTTAGTGCTATTGAGCTGTTTCATGGAAACAAGAGGTAGAAAACAAACGAAGGTGACTGGTTCTTCTTTGAAGCTCCAATTAATTATTATTATTTTTGTAAGTAGTCACCATACCCAGCATGGAGCCCAAGGCAGGGCTTGAACCCAGGACCGTGAGATCAAGACCTGAGCTAAGACTAAGAGTTGGATGCTTAACCAAATGAGCCACCCAGGCACCCCTGAAGATCCAATTAATTCTATATCCAAATCTTCTTCAGAGAGAAGGAACTAGCTGTGACGAAATGACCCCTCCTGACTTTCCCAGCCCTCCTCCCCCATCACCCTCCAGAAAGAAAGCTGGTTGAAGAGCTCCAACCACATCCTGAGACTTGAATAAAATCTAATCACACGGAGAAGGAAATCACAATGGCAATAAAGAACAGAATGAGAGTTTTCCTTGTATTGATCTAATCATACAACCAGCAAGCACTAAGAAACTACTTTGGTGACCATCTCATGTGTCAGGAAGAGCTTGTTTGCTCCTGAAAAATGACAATATTTATTACAAGTATATGTCCATCAAGGCAGAGTGCAAGAATCAAATGCTAAACATGATGTCTGAAAGGGAATAGATGTTCACATGAAAATAAATCTCCTGAATCTTGTCAGCTGGGGACAGTGATTGAAGTATCTCTTGACTCTCTCTTGCTGAGCTAAGAATAGACCCAAATTTATTTTCAACAAAATAGCAGACTTCAGTCTTCTACTGGAACCACCCTGAAACATTTCTTTAGTTCCAGCTACCTAATCTTTGAATATCCTATTGCTGCTGTTTATGTCACAAAAGGAGTCATCCACCACTACGTAATCATCTCCCAGTTTCCCAAGCCCATGAGTCACTGGTCTGTGTGTTAGCTCCATATGGAGACTGAAAGGAATATGAATGTTGCCTTTCTCTTCCTTGACTTCTAAAGAGTTTCCACTTGACAATACATGATAACATAGGCCATCACAACCACACTGCACAGGTGTGATCTGAACAGCAGAGGAGGGTCCCCTCAATTCCGCAGACAGTGGCTTGGGATGAGATTCAAGGAGTTGGTCCACTGAAGGTCATAAAAGCTCCATATGGGAACAGAGGCTGAGGCTGAAACGTCCTGAGAAAGAAATCCCAGAATCACAAAATGCCCAAGCTGAAAGTAATTCCCTGGTACCACAATGCCAGCCAACTCTCTCAGTGGCTGAGGATGCGTCCCTAAAAGCCAGGGAAGATGTTTGAAGTGCTCAAGCCCAATAACAGGAAAGAGGAACCATTCCAAGACTTGCATCCTGATGCCCACACTGTGCTCTTTCCACTGCCCCACAGGACCGCCTCCTGCAGCATTCCCACTCCTGAATCCCCCAGCCACCTGAACAAGCCAGCGTGGCATGGTGGCCCCACACATTGCCCATATGTCAAGCCAATAGTTCAGACAACCTGCAGGAAAAGTATATCCTCCTTTCCCATGCAAGTACTAAGCCATATCTTGTTACTTTCCTACCAATAAATCCATGTGGACTGTATCAGAAGACTCATGAAGCTGCTTTCCCAGGACACTGCACATATTAAATGAAGCAATTAGGGGCTTATTAGAGCCTAGATCCTGGTCTCCTGTCTCTCTGGATAGCATACTTTGTATTCCTTGAAGTCTCCCATGCCCCAGTGTTCCTGCAGATCTCAAAGAGAAAACAGTGGGTTTCAACATGGAGTCTCAAACCATTTTTCAGGCAACGTGCTATATAAGACCCCATCCTCCATGAAGAACATTAGCCAGGACAATGTCTTTCAGCCTGGAATCACCTTTTCCTGCTAAAGACAAACCAGAATCCGACAAAAGTAACTGCTATTGCTGTTATAAAAATATATTATTACTTACAGGGCTCCACAGAATAAAAGGTACTTGTCTTTCTATGTGCTGTAGCAGCAAGGATGTTTAAATGACATCTTTATTTTGACAATATTTCAGAGGAAGGCATTAATGCCATATTGCATTTAGAAAGTCTTTTATTATACCAAAGACCAGTGTCTTTCCCTGTAATATTGTCTTCATGGACAAAGGCTCCAAAAATGGGGGATGGAAGCTGGGAATATTTTTTTTAAAAGCAACCATGGATCTCATGGGGAAAACAATTAATTCTGACAGAAAACTATAGTGTAGGGAACTTGGCAAAGTTGCATCAACAACACCAGTGATTTAAGCTCAGTTTTATCTTATTTAACTCATAGTCCTGACACCTTCCTTCTCCAGGGACTCCATCCCAGACTAATGGTCTCAAATTCTCTATGGTTTGCTCACTTTTTTGACATGTCATGCCTAAGCTATGATGAGTGCTTCAGGCTTGGGTTAGCCCACAAATGCAGGCAAATGGTATGCACAGAAAGAAGGCCCCTGCACCAAAAAGGGGAAAGAAGAAACGATCCCTCTCATCTCGTGCCGGTGACAGGTATCAGCTGAGAACCCGGTTAGCAAGCACGGTGGTGGAACCAAGTCAGAGCTGAAAGATTCTTGAGCCCTTTGACATGCATTCCCAGAAATAATTCATAGAAAAAAAATAAGTAAAATGTCCATTACAATGCTAACCAGAATGGAAAGCAAGATGATAAGGGATTAATGCATGAGAGATGGGGACACCCAGTGTTTTGTTGACTAAGATAAGGGGAGGGTTGTGGGGACAAAAATTAGAAATAAAAACCTCCACATCCAACAGCTGAGCAGCACTATGGTAAAACGGTGTCAGTCGGAACATAAAAAATACTTTGAATGAAATATTAAGGTCTCTAAAACAGCACAGTCTTAGTCTGTCAGTTGTTGTAACAAAAGAGCCCAGACTGGGGAGCTTGTGTTCTCCCACAGTTCTAGAAGGGGCTCAGAATCTCTTTGGGGCCTCTTTTATAAGGCCTTTCTTTTTCTAAGATTTATTTATTTATTTTAGAGAGAGAGAGAGAGAGAGAGAGCACAAGTGGGAAGGGCAGAGGGAGAGGAAGAGAGAATCTCTAGCAGACTCCATGTGAGTGGAGAGTCCCACATGGGGCTCAATCTCATAGCCCTAAGATCATGACCTGACCTGAAACCAAGAATCAGATGTTCAACAGACTAAGCCACCCAAGCACCCCACCTCCTAATACCACCACATAAAGCATTAAGATTTCAACATATGAATTTAGAGAAGGACACAAATATTGGGACTATAGCAAGTATGGCTAGTTCCATTATAATAATTTGAAAATATACCACTGCTCTGCTTTAAAGCCTTCACTGGCTTCCATCAGGTTTTAGCACAGTCTCCTTAATGTGACCAGTGGTCCCTCTCCAACCTTAACTCATCTCACTCTCTGACTTCCCTGGCTCTGAGTATTTAGAGACCTTAGAAACTGCCCAAACACGTCACCCTTCAGCAATGAGCTGAGACATCACTTTTTCAAGATTGCTTCACGATCTTCCCTGCAAAAAGGCTCCCTGTCTCAGCATTTTCCCTGCACTGCAATTGCCTGTGCATTTTTCCACTGCCCTAAGTAGACTCAAAGCTCCTTTTTGAACCAAAATCATGGCCTGGAGGAGTAAGATGGTGGAGTAGGAGACCTAAATTTCATCAAGTCCCAGGGATTCAGCTAGATGGTTATCAAACCATCCTGAACACTTACAAACTCCACAGGAAATAGAAGAGAAGAAGAGCAGCAATTCTAAGAACAGAAAAGTAACTGCTTCCTGGAAGGTAGGACATGTGGAGAAGTGAATCCGAGGGGATATACGGGAAGACAGATCGCCGGGGGAGGGGCAGGCTCCTAGTAAGCAGCAGAGTAGCAGAGCACAAAATCGGAAACTTTAGAAGTCTGCTCCACTGAAAGATGCCGCCCCAGAAGCTAAGCGGAGAGTGGAACCCTCGCGGGGACAGTGTGGTCTCAGGTCCCTTGAGCGACAGAAGGATCAAGGGTGCTTGAGCATGGCAGAGCTCCCAGGTATCAAAATGGAGCACCTAGCCGCAGAGGGGCTGAGGAGGGGCTCTCAGTTCAGGCTTACCTTACACCATGATCCAAGGTGCAGTCAGGCCACTGCTCTTTGAGCAGGGACCCCACAAGGGGCAGATCCCGGGAGACCCCCCTCCTTCCTTCACTGGAAGGGGCAGTGCAGGTGCATACTGCAGGAATCTGCTGGGTTTGGAGACTCCAAACAAGGCCGAGCGCAAGAGACAGATGCTGGCGGAGACCAGGGAGACAGAAGGGATTGATGGCTTTTCTCCGAGGGCGCACTGAGGAGTGGAACCCCAAGCTCTCAGCTCCTATAGCCCTGGAACCTGGGAGGCCGCCATCTTCATTCCCGGCGTCCAAAGCGGTATGGAAAGCATACAGGGAACTAAAGCTCCCAAGAGCAAACACGGGCAGATTGCTTAGCCTGGCCCCTGGCAAGGATGGGGCAGTTCTGCCTCCGGCAAAGACATTTAAGAATCAATACAACAGGCCCCTCCCCCAGGAGATCAGTGAGAACAATCAGCCAAGACCAAGTTCACTAATAATGGGAATGAAGTACATAGAATTCATGGCTTATTCCCCATGATTCTTCCATCTTTCAAAGTAAAAATTTTAAATTTTTCATTATTTTTTTCTTTCACTATTTTCTTAATGTTTCCTCTTTCCTATTTTAACCTATTTTAACTATTTTATCTTATCTTATTATTACCTTTAAAAATTGTTTTTAATTTTCATTTTTATAGTCTTATTCTATCCCTTCATTGTATTTAACCTTATTTCTGGTATACATATAAGTTTTTCTTTCTTTAAAATTTTGGGTTACAATTTCTTCTCACAGACCAAAATATACCCTAAATCTAGCATATGGCTTTGTTCTAGTCTCCAGCCTGATTGCATTCTCTTTTTTTTAAATTTTTCAACCAACTGCTTATCTTCTCAATTCCTTTTTTAAAATCTTTTTAAATTTTCATCTTTACATTCATATTTCATCCCTTCATCGTGTTGACCCATATATATATTTTTTTCTTTCTTTCTTTAAAATTTTGGGATGCAGCTTCTTCTAACAGACCAAAAAACACCCAAAATCAAATGTGTGGCTCTGTTCTATTCAGCAGCCTAATCATTTATTTTTTTTCTTTCCTCTTCCCCTCCCAGTTTCAGGTCTCTTCTGATTCAGTTAGTATATATTTTTCTGGGGTCATTGTTACCCTTTTAGCATTTTGTTCTCTCATTCATCTATTCTTCTCTGGACAAAATAACAAGGTGGAAAAATTCACCTCAAAAAAAAAAAAAAGAGCAAGAGGCAGAATCAACTGCTGGGGACCTAATCAATATGGACATTAGTGAGATGTCAGAACTAGAGTTCAGAATGACAATTATAAAGATGCTAGTTGGGCTTGAAAAAAGCATAGAAGATACTAGAGAACTCCTTTCTAGAGAAATAAAAGAACTAAAATCTAGCTAAATCAAAAAAGCTATTAACGAGGTGTAATAAAAAAATGGAGGCTCTTACTTCTAAGATAAATGAGACAGAAGATAGAATTAGTGGTATAGAAGACCAAATGATGGAGAATAAATAAGCTGAGAAAAATAAAGATAAACAACTCCTGGATTATGAGGGGAGAATTCGAGAGATAAGTGATACCATAAGATGAAACAATATTAGAATACTTGGTATCTCAGAAGAAGAAAGAGGGACAGGGGCAGAAGGTATATTGCAGCAAATTATAGCAGAGACCTTCCCTAATTTGGTGAAGGAAACAAGCATCAAAATCAAGGAGGCAAAAAGAACCCCCCTCAAAATCAATAAAAATTGGCCAACATCCCATCCTCCAATAGTAAAACTTACAAGTCTCAAAGAGAAAATCTGTAACATACAATGGCAGAAATATTAGATTGGTGGCAGACCTATCCACAGAGACCTGGCAGGCCAGAAAGGACTGGCATGATATATTCAGAACACTAAACAAGAAAAATATGCAGCCAAGAATACTATATCCAGCTAGGTTGTTATTGAAAATAAAAGGAGAAATAAAAAGCTTCCAGGACAAAAACAAAAAACAACAAAAACAAAAAAACAACAAAAACTAAAAGAATTTGCAAACACCAAACAAGCCCTATGGGAAATATTGAAAGGGGTCCTCTTAGCAAAGAGAGAGCCTAAAAGTAACAGATAAGGCAGGAACAGACAATATATAGTAACAATATAGTAACACCTTACAGATACTACAATGGCACTAAATTCATATCTTTCAATAGTTACCTTGAATGTAAATGGGATAAATTCCCCAATGAAAACATATAGGGTATCAGACTGGATAAAAATAAAAATAAAAAAGACCCAATGATATTCTGTCTGCAAGAAACTCATTTTAGACCCAAAGACATCTCCAGATTTAAAGTAAGTGGGTGGAAAACAATTTACCATGCTAATGGACATCAAAAGAAAGCTTGTGTGACAATCCTTATATCAGACAAATTAGATTTTAAGCCAGAGACTATAATAAGAGATAAAGAAGGACACTATATCATACTTAAGGGGTCTGGCCAACAAGATCTAACAATTTTAAATATCTTTGCCCCTAACAAGAGCAGCCAACTACATAAACCAATTAATAACAGAATCAAAGAAACACATCAACAATAATACTGTAATAGTAGGTGACTTTAAAACCCCTCTCACTGAAATAGACAGATCATCTAAGCAAAAGACGAACAAGGAAATAAAGGCTTTAAATGACATACTGGACCAGATGGACATCACAGTTATATTCAGAACATTCTATCCCAAAGCAACAGAAGACACATTCTTCTCTACTGCACATGGAACATTCTCCACAATTGATCACATCCTGGGTCACAAATCAGATCTCAGCCAGTATCAAAAGACTGGGATCATTCCCTGCATTTTTTCAGACCACAGTGCTTTGAAACTAGAACTCCACCACAAGAGGAAAGAACTCAAACACGTGGAGGCTAAAGAACATCCTACTAAAGAATGAATGGGTCAACCAGGAAACTAAAGAATAATTTTAAAAATTCATAGAAACAGATGGAAATGAAAACACAACTATTCAAAATCTTTGGAATCCAGCAAAGGCAGTCCTGTGAGTAAAGTATATAGCAGGGGCACCTGGGTGGCTTAGTGGTTAAGCCTCTGCCTTCAGTTCAGGTCATGATCCCGGATCAAGCCCCACATCAGGCTGCCTGCTCGGCAGGAAGCCTGCTTCTCCCTCTCTCACTCCTACTGCTTGTGTTCCCTCTCTGGCTATGTTTCTTCCTGTCAAATAAATAAAATCTTTTTTTAAAAAAAGTATATAGCAATACAAGCCTTTCTCAAGAAACAAGAAAGGTTTCAAATATACAACCTAACCCCACACCTCAAGGAGATGCAGAAAGAACAGCAAATAAACCCTTAACCCAGGAGGAGAAGGGGGGGGTTAAAAAGGCAAGAGCAGAAATCAATGAAATAGAAACCAAAAGAACAGTCAGACAAATCAACAAAACTAGGAGCTGGTTCTTTGAAAGAATTAGTAAGATTGATAAACTCCTGGCCAGAATTATCACAAAGAAAAGAGAAAGGACCCACATTAATAAAATTATGAATGAAAGAGAAGAGATCACAACCAACATCAAAGAAATACAAACAAGTATAAGAACATATTATGAGAAAATATAAATCAGCAAATTTGACAATCTAGAGGAAAGGAATGCATTCCAAGAGGCATATAAACTATCAAAACTGAACCAGGAAGAAATAGAAAACCTGAACAGACCCAAAACCAGTAAGGAGATTGAAGTAGTCATCAAAAATCTCCCAATAAACAAGATCCCAGGGCCAGACAGCTTCCCAGGGAAATTCTACCAAACATTTAAAGAATTAATACCTATACTCCTGAAACTGTTCCAAAAAATAGAAATGGAAGGAAAACTTCCAAATTCATTTTATGAGGCCAGCATTACTTTGATCCCAAAACCAAAGACCCCATCAAAAAGGAGAATTACAGACCTGATAAACCTGGATGGAAAAATTCTCACCAAAATACTAGCCAATCGGATTCAACAGTACATTAAAAGGATTATTCACCACGACCAAGTAGGATTTATTCCTGGGCTATAAAGTTGGTTCAACATCTGCAAATTAATCATTGTGATAAAATATTAATTCATAAAAGAAAGAACAAGAGCCGTATGATCCTCTCAATAGATGCTGAAAATTTTGACAAAATACAAACATCCTTTCTTGATCAAAACTCTTCACCGTGTAGGGATAGAGGGTACATATCTCAATATCAAAGTCATTTATGAAAAACTCACAGCAAATATCATTCTCAATGGGGAAAAACTGAGAGCTTTTCTCCTAAGGTCAGGAACACAGCAGGGCTGTCCACTATCACCACTGCTATTCAGCATAGTACTAGAAGACCTAGCCTCAGCAGTCAGACAACAAAAGAAATAAAAGGCATTCAAATCAGCAAAGAAGTCAATCTCTCACTCTTTGCAGATGATATAATACTCTATGTGGAAAACCCAAAACACTCCACTCCCAAACTGCTAGAACTCATACAGGAATTTGGTAAAGTGTCAGGATATAAAATCAATCAATATAGAAATCAGTTGCATTTCTATACAGCGACAGCAAGACAGAACAAAGGGAAATTAAGGAGTCAATCCCATTTACAATTGCACCCAAAACCATAAGATACCAAGGAATAAATCTAACCAATGAGGCAAAGAATCCGTACTCAGAAAACTATGTACTCATGAAAGAAATTGAGGAAGACACAAAGAAATGGAAAAAGTTCCATGCTCACGGATTGGAAGAACAAATATTGTGAAAATGTCTTGCTACCTAGAGCAATCTACACATTTAATGCAATCCCTATCAAAATACCATCAATTTTTTTCAAAGGAATGGAACAAATAATCTAAAATTTTATGAGACCAGAAAAGACCCCGAATAGCCAGAGGAATGCTGAAAAAGAAAACCAGAGTTGGTGGCATCACAATTCCAGACTTCAAGCTCTATTACAAAGCTGTAATCATCAGGAGAGTATGGTACCAACACAAAAACAGACACATAGATCTATGGAACAGAATAAAGAGCACAGAAATGGACCCTCAACTCATGGTTTGAGTTGGTCAACTCATCTTTGACAAGGCAGGAAAGGATGTCTAATGGAAAAAAATATAGTCCTTTCAACAAATGCTGTTGGATAAATGGGACAGCCACATGCAGAAGAATGAAACTGGACTATTTCCTTACACCACACACAAAAATAGACTCAAAATGGATTAAAGACATCAATGTGAGATAGGAATCCATCAAAATGCTTGAGGAGAACACAGACAGTAACCTCTTCAACCTCAGCCACAGCAACTTCTTCCTAGAAACATCACCAAAGGCAAAGGCAAGTGAGACAAGGGAAAAAATGAACTATTGGGACTGCATCAAGATAAAAAGCTTTTACACAGCAAAGAAAACAGTCAGCAAAACCAAAAGACAACCAACAGAATGGGAGAAGATATTTGCAAATAATATATCAGATAAAGGGCTAGTATCTAAAATCTACAAAGAACTTACCAAACTCCACACCTAAAGAACAAAGAATATAATCAAGAAATGGGCAGAAGACATGAACAGACATTTCTGCAAAGAAGACATCCAGATGGCCAACAGACACATGAAAAAGTGCTCAACATCACTCAGCATCAGGGAAACACAAATCAAAACCACTGTGAGATACCATCTCACACCAGTCAGAATGGTTAAAATTAACCAGTCAGGAAATGACAGGTGTTGGCGAGGATGCATGGAAAGGGGAACCCTCCTACACTGTTGATGGGAATGCACGCTGGTGCAGCCACTCTGGAAAACAGTATGGAGGTTCCTCAAGAAGCTGAAAATAGAGCTACCCTATTACCCACCAATTGCACTATTGGGTATTCACCCTAAAGATACAAATGTAGTGATCCGAAGGGGCACGTGCACCTCAATGTTTATAGCAGCAATGTCCACAAGAGCTAAACTATGGAAAGAGCCTAGATGTCCATCAACAGATGAATGGTTAAAGAAGATGTTTTATATATATATATACAATGGAATATTATACAGCCATCCAAAAAATGAAATCTTGCTATTTGCAATGACATGGATGGAACTAGAGGGTATTATGCCAAGTGAAATAAGTCAATCAGAGAAAGACAATTATCATATGATCTCACTGATGTGAGGAATTTGAGAAACAAGACAGAGGATCATAGGAGAAGAGAGGGGAAAATAAAACAAGATGAAACCAGAGAGGGAGACAAACCATAAGAGACTCTTAATCTTGGGAAACAAACTAAGGGAGGGATGGGTGGTTGGGTGATAGACACTAGGGAGGGTATATGCTATGGTGAGAAAAAAAATAATTTAAAAAATGATGAACTGAGATCCTCTCTACCCCATTCAAGACTAAATCCTAGCACAGTGCCTGGTATATGGAGGAGCTCAGTGGATGTGCATTGGATGGATGCTTTAAAACAAGAATGAGCAGTGATTGAACCAGTGAAAGAATCCGTGAAGAAACAGAATTGCTACTAGCCTTCGTGCTCTCGTATTTGAGTGACTGTCTGAATGCATGCACACCTGCATGAAATGCAATGATCAGAGGTGATGTAAGAAGAGCAGATGGAATGTGAAAGACCATGGCACGAGACTAATCATCTCTTTCTTGAAACATCTTTAATATTGTGAGGAGTCTATGATGGTAACAGCTTTACTGAGATATAATTCAATTATTTAAAGTGTAAAAAAAATGGTTTTTAGTACTTCATGGAACTTTTGTACTGTACCACCATCAATTCTAGAACATTCTCAACAGCACAAAAACAAAACAAAAAACAAAAGAAAAGAAAAACCTAAACCCATTAGCCAGCCACAAAACACCCATATTGCCCAGCCCTAGACAACCACTAATCTCTCTGTTTTTATAGATTCATCTAATCTGGACCTTTCATATAAATGAAATGATATAATATTTGTTCTTCTGTGTTTGGTTTCTTTCAGTTAATGTCATGTTTTCAAGGGTCATCAATCTTGTAGCGGGTGACAGTATTCATTACTTCTATGGCTGAATGATATCCCACACTATGGATTTAACATAGTTTGCTTATCATTCATCAAGTGATGGACGTTTGGGTAGTTCTGGCTATTAAGACTAATGCTGCTATAAACATCAATGTACAAGCTTGTGTGTGGACACAGTATTTTCATTTTCTCTGGATACACACCTAGGAGTAGAATTGCTAGGTCATCTGGTAATTTCATGTTTAACTTTTTGAGGAGCTGCAATGTGTTTTCCAAAGTGGCTACACCACTTCCCACTCCCACTGGCAGTGTAGGAACATTCCCATTCCTTCACATCCTTGCCAATGCATACCATTTAAGGGGCTTTCAGATTATAGCCATCCTAGTGAATATGAAATGGTATTGCAGTTTTAATATGCATTTCCCTGATGGAAAATGACATCGATCATCTTTTTGTCTGCTTTTTGGCCATTTGTACATGTGACATTTTTAAAAAATCTTTTTTTTAATTTAGAAGAACATTGAGAATGAGAAATGGAGATAGTGTCTTAATGACCCACAAGAAAAAAGAAAAAAAAAAGTCATGAGCCCACTTTGGAAGATGAGTGTGGCCTTCAACCCAGGTGACAGGTAATGAGGCTCCAGAGTCAGGTGACAAAGCTTCATCCTGATTCTGAGCAGGTTACTGAGCTTCTCTAACTCCTGGTTTTCACATCTGTAAAATGGGATACTAACAAGGCCTATATTGTAGGGCTGGTGTGATAATTAAATAAAATGCACATATATAAAGCACACGGTACAGCCCCAAAAAGCACCCAGTAAATTCTTGGTGTAGGAACTAAATTAATTAAAATTAATCAAGCTAATTTTTAAACTCTAGGACTTGTGGAAGGCTTGATTATGCAAATGTGCATTAAGCCTCTCAAAAAAGAAAGAATTTGTTTTCCAAATTGACCATGGAACCCTTTTTTCAGAGGTTGTTTGGCAGGGCACAGAGTCTAGAAGATGCTTTGAAATCTGCTAACCTACCTGGAGCTGACCCAGGACATTCAGTTACTTGGCTACAAATCCAAATGGAGAACTCAAGTTTCCCGTCCCCTATTCTTTAGTGAGTCCTTTCCATGAACTCATCACCGTGGGGGTGGAGAAAGGATTGGCCCTGAGATCTGCTCTCCCAGCCTTCCACCTATGTGACTCATCAGTCTCTATCCCCACCCCATGGGCCACATGAAATATGGCTAAGTACGTAACAGGAATAAGTCAAGCTAACACAATGCTGAAGGCAGTAAGTTCTATCTTCCTGCCTTGGCAAATAAACTTTCATAATGACCTAGAAGGTGAAGTTCAAATCTTACACTCTTCAAGGTCCCTCAGTGAACACAATCCATGACGAGAAGGGGGCCCCTGGTGCTAGGCTGCACCCCATGCCCTCCCAGCCCTGGCTCTGACCAACACCATGAGGAGTCTTATTCATAGCTACAGACACCCCTCTGGCCACAAGCCCAGGCTTCCTCCACACCCCCTGCTGTGGTAGCTCTTCTCCGTGTCCCCTTGGAGCTCAGAGCTCAGGAGTGTGCTAGAGTCAGGGAGTCAGACCCAGAGAAGAGACCTGAGTGTCTGGATAGGAATTGGAATTCCTGAAACCTGCTATGGGAAGGGGTGTAGTCACAGAGCTCCGAGTAGACACTGAGCCCCAGGCTTCTGGAATCATCGCCCTGCAGGAAGGTGACCTGGGGAGCCTTTCTTCATCCTTCCCCTTACCCCCCGTTGGGTAAATTAGAGAAGATCAGTAAGAGCTGGAAGGAGACTCAAGGCTCACATTATCTCTGGATGGTTTGCTACATGTAAATAATAAGAACTTTATGGTAGCAAACAGATTGTACATTATCGTTAGTATGATTTCAGCCCGCTTTATGGCTCCTCAGCCAGTTGGAAACATATTTTTAGTTCTAATATCAAAACCTGTCAGAATTTGTTTTGCTAAACTAACAGAATGATACAGGTCATATCAATTATTATGAAAAATTCAATTAAGAAAGTACCATATGTGGTGCTATAAAAAGGACCACAACAGCCCATATGGCTGGAAAGGGACAGCGGTGGCCCTGTGTCCCTGCACAAGCATGACACCATCCCGCCCTTCTGTCCTTGTCACCATGGCCATATTGGAAGGGGAAAGCCCCTCCCCCACCTCCATCCCAGCCCCCTGGTCCCCCAGGGCCCCCTAGAACCTCCTGTTCTCCTGTTCTCCTGTCCCCCCAACCCAGAAGGCTTTAAAAGTGTTTGCCTGCAGACATAGAAGGGCTTGTGTTACCCCAGAGCATGGACACTTTTAAACAAAGAGACAAAGAAACTGGTTAGATAATGTAATACTCTGGCCTGCTGTGTGAGGTCGGGGGGAGGGGGGTAAAATTCACCATCTCTGGGATCAAACTGACAGGATTCAGGTCCCTGCTCTGTTGTGAGCAAAGCATTCAACCCCTCTAAGCCCTCATTTTCTCATCTGTAAAATGGAGACAGTAATATCATCTTCTTCGCCTACCTGCTGGAAAAACTAAAGGAGATTATACATGTTAGAGAATCTCACGTGGCATCTGGTGACCAGCAAAAAACTCGGTCCATATTATCATTTTTGTGTCCTTGACAGGCAATGGGTCTGGTGGGAAAGCATATGATTTAAGACAGGAAATCTGGATCTGCCACTAGCCCTAAGACTTGGGATTGGGCAGTCCACCTCTCTGGACCTTCATTTCCTCATCAACAAATTAGGAGTGATCATATCCTTCTGGCAGAGCTGTTAGGGGCTTCGATGAACTGCTACCTGGGGAAACCGTCCACAAACCATCACATGATGTGCAAGCATAATCGAATGGAATCATCTCCAAGCTCGCCCTGAGCCTCTGGAAACACTGGGCAGACGCCATCTACATGAGTTCGACCCGAAGACGGGCTGTCCGGGCCCTTGAGTCATGCCTAAAACCATCCCAGGAGTCTCATGATGCATGGCAAAACTGAGACACAGGAGCGTGAGAGCCTGAACCGCAAGTGGAGTGTGATGTACAGCAGAACCAAGTTCGGAAAAGAATGGCCTGATTGTACTTGCTAGTTTAGCATCTTTCACATAGACTGGGCATGTGTATATACATATGTATTTTTTTAAGCCCCCAAATTGATATGTGACAGCACAGCTTCCTTTCACGCTTGCCGTCCACAATGGTGTTGCCCGTTGACACCGTAACCCAAGAGATAAATCAGTGTGGGGGTGCCAAGACGCACCAAAATGGCAGCCAATCTTGGGCTGGCCAGACCCCGCCTTGATGTTTTGCTGACTGAGGCAGCCAGCAGTCTGACCACTTGGCTTGGATCACGGAATGTTTCAAACTTTTGGTCCCCACCTCTTGGCTAACAATTACGCTCTGCAGGCCCTTCCATCTTGGTCCTTGTCCAAGGCAGAGTGAACTGATTATTTATCACGACATTTTCTCCTTAGACTCTCAGGGTGCATTAGGCCGTCTGGTCCCGAGTCTCCAGCTTAAGGCAAGCCTCAGGGATCCAGAACCCAGGAGAAGGCACAGGGAGAATGAGTTCTGAACAGAAATGCAAGGCAGGGGGAGGATGCGAGCGCTCTTGCCTAACCCTGCTTTGCCTCTTCAGGTGAACTGAGAGGAAGGGAGGGGTCAGGGTTGCACCAGAGTGGTTCTGAGGAGGAAGCAGTTTGGGGAAGCCAGTGGCTTGCAAAGCTCAGGGGAGGTGCCTCCTCCCGGGGGGGGGGGGGGTAGCCTCTCTCCGGAGAGAGCCGTGACTGTGCATGGGGATGGCCATGTCCTACTCCTGCCCTCTGGAGCCAGGCCTACAGCTAGTGACCCTGGGAGCAGGAGACCCAACCCCAGCTGAAGAGAGCCCAGGCAGAGCCGGTCTGCGGGGGCTGGACCCCACCCTTGTCACCTCACTCTGGTCTGTACCCTGGTTTCCTCTTGTTGTGGTTAAAGAAAAAAAAAGTCATGATTAAAACAAAACAAAACAAAAAAACCCTCACGTGTGTAATTTCAACATGTTGTTCAATGGGGGGGACAGGGGACAGCTATAGCTAAGTGAATACATCCCCTAGCCTCCTCCAGCACTCAGCAGCCCTCCCCTCAGGTTCTCCTTTCCCACCTGCTGCTGCGGCCTGCCTGTCTTTCTCCTTTCTGTCCTTGTCCTCCCACTGATTTTCCCACTTCCCCTCTGGGAACCCTTCACTTCAACCCTGAGCACCAGTTACCCCTGTGCTCCCACCCCATCTCCTTCCCTTCCCTCTCCCTTCCCTTTTTCTTGCCCAAGCTTCCCCCTCCCCCTGTTCTCCCTCATCTCTGCTTCCCTCCCCGCTGCTTTCTCCCCTGCTTCTGCTCACCCTCCCCTCTCTTCCTCTTCCCTCTGCTCTCCCTCCCCTTCCTCCTACTCCTCACTGCTCCCCTCTCCCCTGCTTTCCCTAGAATCCCCACCCACAGGTTCTGCACACAAAGCAGTCTAGGTCTGCAAATGCCCATGGCAACTCCGGATTATTTTTCCCATCCCCTCCGCCTCCCGCTGCTTCATCGGCTGGATTTATTGAACTCATCCTTTTCAAATATTTGTTTTAACACCTTTTTGTGCAAATCTTCCTGCTGAGTACTTCACGCGTACTATCTCATTTCATCCGTGCAATGCTCCGAGAGGCACCGTCATTATCCCTACCTTGTGGACAAGGGCTCTGAGGCTAAAGCGGGTCAAGCACATTCACCAGCCATCCCCACTTGCCCATCGTCGAGGGACTTCCTGGGGCATGTGACTTCAGCTTTCCTACCAGGCTGTCCCAGTTTACTTGGGACTGGGAAGTTTCCCAGGACATGGGGTTTTTAGTGCTAAAACTACAAAAGTCCCAGGCAAACCAGAAGGGTTGGTCACCTACCCTAGTCACACAGCTGGTCAGTCTTAGAAGTCGGGCCCAAAACCACCCCGTATCTGACATCAAGACCTCTCTTTCCCCATCCCTGCTTTGCCCAGCCAACCTCTAATCCTACGTTTCTGGGTCCTTGTAAGATCTCATAGGCACCTCACACTATAAATAGCACCCCCCAACACATCTCTTTTCCTACACTTCCCCCATCTCCACAGAGTATAGCCCCAGAAGCATCCTGAGAGCCACTTCCGAATCTCTAGAAACCTTCCCTTCCTGATGCTCCCTTTAAGTAGCACCTAGTTCTAAGTCTTCAGTCCTGACTTCCCGAAACCAAAAGGTTTCTCTGCTTCCAAGTGTTTACCCTACAGTCTACCCTAAGGTGTATCCTCTAGAACGTAGAGAATTC
>PITA01013825.1:0-55943 GCA_004023965.1 Spilogale gracilis | reverse complement strand
GAACAGGCTCTGAAACTTCCTGGCGACTTAGGCCTCTGCATATCTAAGACCCCCTGGTGATTGATGCCTTTACAAGGCCTGTGTTAACCAAATGGAGGCAGATTGGTCAAGGAACCATCTGTGCATCTTGCTTCCTTGCCCCAGTACCGGAAATGTGTGAGTAGTTCAGGAATTGGGGAGGGGGCTAACAATGTTATCTGACCCTAGCAGGAAAATTACTGTGTAACTCTTGCTTGCTGTTTGAAACGTATATAAACCCCTAGACCCTTGCATTCGGGGTCCTTGCTGAAACCCGCTGTGCCGGGCAGATGCTTGGACCCTAGCTAGCTGGAAATAAACCTCACGGTGTGATTTGCATTATCCTGAGCGTCCTCGGTTTCTCTTTGGGGAGGCGGTCGACATCGGACTTCAACAGGTGGGAAGCCTGCTTCTCCCTCTCTCACTCCCCCTGCTTGTGTTCCCACTCTAGCTGTGTTTCTCTCTGTCAAATAAATAAATAAAATCTTTTAAAAACACAAGTATTTATTAATAACTGTCTGATTTTTAAATATCATAAAACACTCACTTCCTATTTAAAAAATAGATATACAAAAATAACAAATTACATCAAAATATCAAAGTAATCATTTTTATTCAAACAAGTAAACAAGAGAACACAAAGTAGGGAAAATAGGAAAGACTTATTAAACACCTGTAAAAAATACCTGAGATAAATCATTGAAGTTTTGATGTATAATGAATTTTAAAGATCAGTAAGTTTCTGTTTTCATTTTGAAAAAAAAGCCAAGTGACATAATTTTTCTTGTAACTAAGGCCCAGAACTGTATTGTATAAATATTCAATGTTCTTTGATGTGGGATTTCAGAGAGTCCTACTCCTGGTTCTCTCATTAATCTGTATGATCTTATTAAAGCTACTTAAATTTCTGAGCCTCAGTTTCCTCAACAGGGAGAGTTTAACATGAAGGGATTATATGGAACTGAAGATGGTATATGGAAAAAAAACTGAGTAAGTCTTGATCCCAAGACAATGAGTATTGTTTTAAATTTTCTATTTATTTGCATTCTGTCTATGTGCATTGGAACACTAATGGTATACAGTTGAATTAATATCTGCCAAGGCAGTATTACTTTGGCCAATTTTTAAAAATTTATCATTGAATTCAAGACAATAG
Organism: Spilogale gracilis; assembly: GCA_004023965.1. Lineage (NCBI taxonomy): Eukaryota > Metazoa > Chordata > Mammalia > Carnivora > Mephitidae > Spilogale > Spilogale gracilis. The sequence goes on along the minus strand of PITA01013825.1, from coordinate 54,769 downwards.
CTACCTTCCAAATGATATCCTCACCCTCCAGAATAATTATCCTTTTCTCTATAATTATCAGTACTTTTTGGTCAGCATCAAGACAGGATTTTTTCTCTGTATTATTAGTCAGGGGCTCCTTCTTGCAAATTTGAACTCAATTTTATTACCATTATTAACAGATAATGTTAACACATACTATAATGGGTGTTAAAATTTAAAAAGTAATAAGGTACAGAGGAAGTTGCTTAAGTTCCACGAAAACAGAGACTGTCTATGCTATTGACTGCTATGTCCTCAATGCCTAAAACAGTCACTTGCATACAGCTGATGCCCCATAAATATTTGTTAAGTTAATTGAACAGATTCATAAAAAGCAAGTAAACAGTAAAAGATAGCACACCCTAAGTGTCAAATGACAAAAGCAAGTACTAAAAAAAGTAACAATCGAACCCTAAAACTCTTCATGTTGAAATGGGACTTCCGCTAAATTTGAATAAAGAATATATAAATCTGAAAGAATACAAATGATGAAGTGGTGGAAGATTATTTCAGAATGACAACAACTTTTTTTTAAATATTTTATTTATTTGACAGAGAGAAACATAGCTAGAGAGGGAACAGAAGCAGGGGGAGTGAGAAAGGGAGAAGCAGGCTTCCTGCCAAGCTGGGATCCCAATGTAGGGCTCGATCCCGAGACTCTAGGATCATGCCCTGAGCCGAAGGCAGATGCTTAACAGCTGAGCCACCCAGTCGCCCCAATGATGAAAATTCTTTGAGTAATGATAAAAAAAAGTAAACCCAGCTTATGTGCAAAGCAAGATTAAACTATATTAGTTTAGAAAGAGTACCCTCATAGGTAGAAAATATAACAGTCTAATCATGGAAGAGATTTGAAACTTACCACAGGCAAAAAGAAAAAAAAAAAAAATGTCTTGAACAAATCATTATTTTTAGAAGCTTGAGAGGCAATACTGTGTATAATACCTTGGCCAAGGGAGAGACCAAAGGTTAAGCATTAAGAAGGCCCCTACTACAGTCACCCAGATATGAGGTGATGAGCATCTGAACCAAGTTAACAATAGTATTAAGAATTAAATGATTAAAAATGGATTCAAAATACTAAATCAATTACAAAACTAGATGCATGGCTGGGAGAGTGAGGATGAGAGAGTGAAACGCTGACTCAAAGTTGAATCTAGACTTCTAGAAAGGGTAAATTAGGGGCTGGGTATGGGGAAGAGAGGTATCTCGGTTTGGAAGAAGGATTTTGGAAAGGCTGAGTGAGTTTCAAGTTATAGCAGGTCATCCAGGTGACACTAGCAAGAAATCAGACATATAGAATTGTAATTGTGGAAAAATATCAGCGTAATTTCATAAGGCATCTATCTATATATAAAAAGAATCAACTGGAGTGAGAAGATTCAAATCAAAGAGAAACTGCTGGAAAGAAAACAAAAAAAAATCTAATCTGGCAAACAAAAATCTGAACAATGAACAAGGAGGAGAAAAAGAGAGAAGAAACTGAAAGGGAAGAAAATGAGACTAGTAGAAAACCAAAGGTACTAATGTGGTCTATACAGAGAAATTAACAGTGAAACAAAAGAGAACAAATAGGATGACAGACCAATGGACAAGAGAGCTGAGGAACGGGTTTCTTTTGTTCTCACTATTGGTTTGGTTGGTTTTTAAATAGGAAAAGCTTAAAGCACTGCCACAGCAGATACCACCAGCAGCATAATGGACTCAGGTCTATCCAGAGTTAAGATCATCGCTTGATTATAAGCTCCATGTGACCTGGAACTAGATCTGCTTGTTTTCCACTGTTCATCTACAATGTATTTTCTATGAGGCTTTGTCATCTTTGGTATTTCCATACATTAGTCTTTTTGTGCTCATTCTCGCTTACTTGACTAGCTATAAGGAGCTGGGAAACACAACTTCAATTTTTGATGTAAAGAAGCAGGCTTAGGGATTAAAAAAAAAAGTCAGAATTTTAATTCTAAATTTTGGAATACTGGGGCATTTCTATTTTTTTTTAAATAATACAGTTCAAAAAAGTTTAAAATCACAGTATATTAGTAATGCAACTATAAACGAAACTGGAAAGGCAGAATACAAAGTAATGAAAACTGGATAGTTTATTTAAGGCCAGATTTATCTTCACAGAAAAAAATACTCATTTCATCATCTATTTAGAAGAATAAGGAACATGTATAAAATTTGAAGGCATGGGTTTTAGAAAGGAACAAAAAATGTTATCTGACCCTGCAGATTGTAAAGACTTTTCAGGACATGATGCCAAAGACATTTCCTGGCAGTCAGTGTTTAACACACCAAGGGAGAAAAAAACAAACCTACACTCACAACTCCCAAAACCCAAGCACCATTTGCTGCAGCTAACATTGAGCTGCAATTATGAAGCCAGTGGCATCCCTAAAATGAGCTATGTCAGAATGACTTGGCAGGGCCCAGGCAATGCTCTACACAACCGAATACAGATACTAGTTGCTCTCAAAGGCTCTTTCCAGGGGAAGTCATAAGGTGGAAATAGCTAGCAGCAAGAGGGACAGATACACTGCTCCCCTACATACCACCATATATTGTACACCCACTCAATGTATGACAAACACTGAAAATATCAAAGATGTCTGAGACAGAGAACCCACCCTTATGGCCAAAATTTGGCTAAGAGACATGATATACATATTCAAACACATATATTTAATATATATTCAGTAACAATGTAGTCTAATATACGACTCATTTATTTAAGAACCATTTATTAAGCAGCTACTATGTGCCAGTAACTGCTGGACCTTAGGGAAATAAAAACGCCCTTAAGTGACTCAGAACCTAGTGAGAAAACAAATATGCAACGTATGAGATAGGTGGTATAACTGAGACACAGAAGTTCTCACCACTAATCCTCTCTTAACCAAACCTCTGGATTAACCAGTATCCTTCAGTCTCTTTGTAATGCACTGCCCAACGCCCAGGGCACAGTAAATATTCACAGCTGGAGTATGTTCTACTTTACAGATTCCCCTCCCCCACTGCAGTTACCTCAGTGGACTTGTATAAGCTCATCAAGACTCAACTTGGTTTCCTCCCAAACCTGTTTATGTCAGGGGCACCTGGGTGGTTCAGGTCATGATCCCGGATGAGTCCCACATCGGGCTCCCTGCTCGGCAGGAAGCCTGCTTCTCCCTCTCTCACTCCCCCTGCTTGTGTTCCCTCTCTGGCTGTGTTTCTCTCTGTCAAATAAATAAAATCTTTAAAAAAAAAAAAAAAACCTGTTTATGTCAGTTGCACTGTTACTTTGATTAGATAATTCAATTAAACATTATATAAACCAATAAAATACAGGTATGAAAAAGAAAGACTAAGTTGAATGCTTTGGGGAGACAAGACAACAAAGGAGACCTATAAAAAATACTGCTGTCAAATTAAATGTGGGTGAAACAACTGTAAAAGAATAGGAAAAAGTCATAAAAATCCATGATTCTGTATTATATACTTTACTCAAGAAAAAACAAAACCAGAAATCACAAGCAAAGTATTACAACTGCAAATTATTCAAGAAAGACAACACAAAATTCCAATCAGCATTCTAAAAAAAAAAAAAAGTGAAGGGCAGGTGGTCTTGGTCTAACAGTGGCAAATGAGTATGTGTTTACATATTTTTAACTTAAATGAGTTGCTACCATTTCAGCCAGATTACCTCCCCAACCACAGGTCAGGATGGTGTTTGTGTCTTAAATATACAAGATTTTAGGGGAGCATGAAGCCTCACTATGTCTAGAGGTCAGATAGGTTTCCCAAAGAAGGTAAACTGAATCTTGGAGGAGGATTAGATATTCACCAGGCACACAAGGGAGGGAAAACATCCCAACCCTATACATTGACTTAAAAACATGAAAAAACAAGAAAAATATCAAAATATTTCCTTCCATTTACCACACCCAGGCCCATCACTCAAACTTTTCTTATGGGAAATTATTTATGCTCTTCCATCTATGAATTAGGTGGTAAGCATTAATACCTACCACAAAGAGCTTTGCAAAGATTAAAATAGATTACACTTGTAAAGTGCTCTGTACTGTATCCAACGCATGGTAAGAGCTCAACAACAACAACAAAAAAACCTATTATTAGTTTTGGAGAGTAAGGAAGAAAGGAAAGGAAACAAGATAAAGTATGAGGTTTGAGTACTAGGACCATAGTACCATCTTCCCCAATTAATTACTCTTTAAAGTTCAATACGTGTACTGACCCAGATCTCTAGGCTCCTCCTTATTCCCTTTTAGCTTTATATGAATCCACATTCCTGGGGAACAGGTTTTGGTTATGCATATAATTTGGCTCCTTTACTGATTGCTTAACCTTCTCATTTAGGAAATACAAACAACAAACAAACAAAAAAGGAGAACAAGTCTCAGACTGGGCTATAATTTTCCATCAAGTGAAACTGGTATCACCCTTGTGGAATCTGACATCTTGTTTTTCCTAACTAGATAGGCTGGTATTGGATCCAATTTCTGTCCTATGTAAATGAGTGCTAATGGAACTTGTGTCTAACACTCCCTTGGCCCTTTCCTTGGATTTCTATAGTACAGTTATGCAAAGAACCTATTTGCCACATCCAAAATACCTATTCTACCCAACCCTATTCAGTATTTCCCAAAGCTCTCCCATAATTCCAGGGCTTCCACTCCCTTACTTTTCTCTCAATCTTACCTAAAAAATAATAATAAAATTTTAAAAAATCTCACTTTTTCCTTGTGCCATACTGCTTCTAGCCAACTTGACAATAAACTGACCTCCTTACATACCAATCATTTCTAATATTCTACCATCTTGTTCAGATAACGTACTTTTGTAATAAAAGTTAAACAGCATTAAGTCTGCCAAAGTGATTTTATTTCTTCTAATATCTTAATGCATAACAGCAAATACACAGCTGACATATTATTCTGTTCAAACAGCATATGTAGGCTGAGAATGACCTAATACCAAGGCGCCACACAAAAGGTGATATATGGTCAATGAACACTAACTATATTTTTAAAAATACACACACACACACAGAACTTAATTAGGCTATCATCAGAACAAGCTGAAAGAGATCCAAATTTGTAAACTTTTTTAAAGAAATAAACATTTTATATCAGTATTCCCTATACAAAAATAAAATTATTAAAAGAAATTAGAGTGACACAATGTTTAACACTTTTGAGGAACACAAATTGTTGAAGACTTTCCTGATCCCTTAAAATACAGTCATTTCACTAAGTTGTTGTGCTTGAAGAAAAGTCTGAAATATATGAGAATTTATATTATGATCAAAGATATGATAGATATCATATAAATATTGTAGTTCACTTGGTGACTTCAGATTAGAAGCAGCTACACAGAGTGAGGGACCAATAAAAGGAGATGATCTGGTATTGAGAATAATGCCTAGGCGGGGGAAGTAGGACTCCTGGGTTCTAAACTAAATCTCCAACAACTCCATCACTTAGAGTGATCTAAAACAACTCACTCCAATGGCCCTCACTAATAAAATAAAGGATGAGACTACTTGGTTCTAAGGTCCCTCAGGAGGAAAAATATTCTTAGTCTAATGAGAACAGAAAACTGAGAGTAGAGATTAGGTGGGGGTGGGGGGAGTGGAGAAAGCGTGTGTGTGTGTGTGTGTGTGTGTGTGTGTGTGTGTGTTTGTCTTTCCTTGTCAGCCCTAGAATTCTACAGGTGTTAAAATGAAAACTACAGACAGTACATGCTCTAGGAATTAACAAGTTCATGTGTGTAGTTTCTCTCTCCTGTGTCTGTTCCCCCCGACCCCTGGTCTCCTGTCTCTTCTTTTCCTCTACTTTCTTCTCCAGCTTCTCTCTTGCCTCAGGTTTCTCTTCTGAACTCCAAATTGGTTTCCTCTATTTCTATGTCCAGTCCTCAATGCCTACAAGTTACTACCACCTATCACGACACATCTCTGGCCAGTAATACTTCCAATAATGTCAATTCATTGTCCTTAAACCACTATTAACAGGGCAAAGAGAATGTAAGTAGCTACTATGTGCCAAACTGATCACTTAAACCAGGTCTTGGCCTCCAAAATTCAATTTAAATAAATAATACAGTTGATAGCATTCTCTCCATAGAAACCTCAACCAGCAAGAGCAAACAATTTATTAGACATCTATTATGGGTCACATACTTTACATACTTAATATTTTTAAAATTAAAACTAGTCTAGTTTGGTGGGTATATTAGATTTAACAATTTACAAAGTTGAAGCCCAGAAAAATTATATACTGGAAATGATGGAGTTAAGGCCCATACTTTCCATAGCCACATTATGATAGGCAATAGACAGTTTTGTCAAATGGACCACCAAAGCAAGAAACTCCAAGGATCCCAAAGGCATGTTTATTTCTAATGGCCCAGAACTGAAACCTAGATACCATTAATAGCATTCATAAATCAGAAAGTATGGTTGACATCAATCAGATAATAAGCTGACAAAGGGAAATCAGTCCAGATTATTTGGTCTTCCAAACAACTTTCAAAGACTGATTAGTAAAGGGGGGGTGTTTTAAATTCTGCTTATATTACCAAGATTTTGGAGAGAACTCAAAGAAAAGTAGCCTTAGATAGTAAATAAAGGTTAGGGCTAAATAATGACATCTCTTAATTAAAAATATTATCAGTGCTACTTCCCCACAAATAATTACTGGGCCATTCTTATTTATCAGTTTTTGAAAGTAAGATAATTCAGTTTCCAGTAATAATTTACTGAATTAACTCTTCTGCTGAAAACAGCTAAAAATTCTGGACAAAGTATTTTCACACTCCTAAAAGGCAAAGCTGATAAGAAGGAATCATTTGTCCAAAATTGAAGGGAAAATGAATACTGAGTGAGGTAAGAGAACAAATGCCACTTTGCCCTTTGGATACTGGTCAATCTGAACCTTAGTTTGGACAGGTTTACAGGACCCAAAGGGCAAAAATCAAAGACCAGGAGCATCCAGAGTGAAAAGTATAACAGGTGATATGTCCCGCATTTAGCTAAGACCTAAGGGACTTATACTTTCAATGCCAAGGTGACATATACTCGTCCTCAAATGTATTTGAAACCAAAATTTTCATTAGCAGGGTGGTCCAAATTCAAGCAATGAATTTATTGTAAATGATTCTGGACTGGTAACGCCTCCAAACCTACCAGAAGCAAATGCAAAGAATTTCTGAAGAAGATACCTTTATTTGAGACCTCAGTTTAGTCTTACACTTTTTCAAGACAGTGAGCAGCACACAAAGATATCTATGCATACAAAGAAACAAGTCATCATGAACAAAAACCAACAAAAAAGAAATCACAAAAAGGTACTTCTAAGACCTCACATATAGCAAGTACAAGACACCAACTATGAAATAACTATATTTACTAGGTTTAAAGAATAAAAGAGGACTTGGGGCACCTGGGTGGCTCAATCAGTTAAGCATCTGACTGGTGGTTTCAGCTCAGGTCATGATCTCAGGGTCCTGAGATCAAGCCCCATGTCTGGCTCCACGCTTAGCACAGGATTTGCTTGAGATTCTTTTCCTCTCCATCTCCCTCCGCCCCTCTCCCTCTGCCCCTCTCCCACCCCCTCCAACCACCCCCCACACACTCACTCTCTAAAATAAATGCATACATACATACATAAAATCTTTGGGGGGAAAAAAAAGAATAAAAGACGGCCTGAAAATATCTTCAGGGAACAGGAACTATTAAGAAAAGATCTAGGGGTGCCTGGGTGGCTCAGTGGGTTAAAGCCTCTGCCTTCGGCTCAGGTCATGATCTCAGGGTCCTGGGATGGAGGCCCGAATCCGGCTCTCTGCTCAGCAGGGAGCCTGCTTCCTCCTCTCTCTCTCTCTGCCTGCTTCTCTGCCTATTTGTGATCTCTCTCTGTCAAATAAATAAATAAAATCTTTAAAAAAAAATAAAAATAAAAAATAAAAAATAAAAAGATCCAGCAGATTCAAAAAGGAACCAAACTGAGCTTCAATAATAATCAAAATTACAAACTTATGGATGGCTTTAAAAGATTAGATTCAACTGAAGAGAAAATTAATGGACTGGAAGATAAATCAGAATAAATAGATAAAGAAGGTCTAAGGTACATGTAATCAGAGATCCAAAAGAAAAGCTAACCAGCTAGAACATAAATCTAAAGAGATGACTGAGGATTTTGCAGATTTTCCAAGGAGCCTAACAAAGTCGCAAATAAAAAGAAATCTACACCCCAATGCATCATAATAAAATTATAGAACACAAAGTCAAGACACAATATTAAATGTAGCCAATAAAATAAGCTAGAAAACAGAACAGAGTAAAATCTCCATGTCTGTTTTGCTTTAAATAAGAAGAAAAATGATAAGCATTAGTGTGAGTGATTATCTCAGAAAGTTCTAAGGATCAAGCAAGATAATGTATTTGAAAGGGCTTAAAAAAACTGTAAAGGTATCTGGAGATTTAAGTGACAGCTTGTATAAAACCTATTTCATTCTTGGTCATTCAACCTCTCTGTGGGCCTCACTTTACCTGCAAAAGAAAGTTGCAGCTCATTTTTTCTAAAGTTCATTCCAGCTTAAAGATTACTCTATCATTATCTCTCTCAGTCAGAGGGAGGTGAATCAAATTAAAATTTTCTACTGGCTAAAAATAAAATGCTATCTATCATCAGAAAGAATAATAGAAATTATATTCCAAATTCTATAAAAAGACATCCATTTCTGGAATACTAACACATGTTAAAATCATCAAACTATACATGTAAAATCAGAAATGAACAACTAAAGCAGTGGTTCTCAATCCCAGCTGCACATAAGGACTACCGGGAGCTCCAAAATTACTAATACCAGCAGCCCTAAACCCTAAGATTCTGATTTAATGGGTCTGGGTTAGAGCCCAGGGAATGAATATTTTTAGAAATTCCCCCAGATTATTCTCAGATTGAGCTGAAGCTGAGAAATACTAAAGTGACAAATAGTAGGGTATGTTTTTAAAAGAATAAAACCTCTACCATCTTTCTAAAATATAATTAAAGATTATAAAATTATCAAGGCTATGAATAAAATGGAAAATGATCCTGTTTACAAAATTACACCATACCACAATGGGGTTCACCTGCTCCAAGTTCAAAGGAAGTGGTTTAAAGAGCCGAATAAAAGCAAAGATTAGGGGCGCCTGGGTGGCTCAGTTGGTTAAGCAACTGCCTTCGGCTCAGGTCATGATCCCGGAGATCCGGGATCGAGTCCCACATCGGGCTCCCTGCTCGGCGGGAAGCCTGCTTCTCCCTCTCACTCCCCGTGTTTGTGTTCCCTCTCTAGCTGTGTTTCTCTCTGTCAAATAAATAAAATCTTAAAAAAAAAAAAAACCAAAGATTAGTTTTATAGAGTGGTTAGTAAATAATATGATTTGTACCCAAGACATCATGCAAGATTAAGATAAACACACTCAGAGGGCGCCTGGGTGGCTCAGTGGGTTAAAGCCTCTGCCTTCGGCTCAGGTCATGATCTTAGGGTCCTGGGATCGAGGCCCACATCGGGCTCTCTGCTCAGCAGGGAGCCTGCTTCCTCCTCTCTCTCTACCTGACTCTCTGCCTGCTTGTGATCTCTGTCAAATAAATAAATAAAATCTTTTTTAAAAAAGATAAGCACACTCAGAAAAATTTACACAAATTCCAAGATAACAGACCCATACTGAGTTATAAGGAAAGCAAATACATGTGAAGTATATCATTAGTGTTGGAAGGCTGACAGTGAAGGCAACAATTCACTCCTATGAAATGTCCCTTAGCGCCACCATCAGATCTGGAATATTAGACTGCCTGGTCCAGGATGGCACCTAGATGCTCTAGCCTTAGAAGAGTTCACAACTAAAGATTATGCTTTTCTCTGGAGACAAGGACATAAAAAAGAATGCAAATTTAACATCATGTATTTGCTACCACTTATTCATTCAGCATTTACTTTGTGTTATGTGCCAGCCTCTGTGAGGTATTTTAAAACATCTCATTAAAAAAAAAAAAAATCTCATTTAATCCTCACAAGGTAGTTTATTATCCTCACCTTATACATGAGGAAACTAAGGTTCTCAAAGGTCAGAATTTATCTGCCACATTTGCCATAAAGTAGTTAAGTCTTAGAGAAGAGATTTAAAGCAGGTTTATGGCATGTTTTCTCTCACCATAATTGTAAATAATAGTTGTAACACAAAATAAACTGCCATTTTAAGGGCTGTATCCATCTAAATGTTCAGTAGATCTTAACAGTCCTATGAAGCTACTCAGTCATACATGATTCTTCTTTTCCTCACATTGTAGTCTTCAGCACATCCTACTGTTTCTACCTTCAAGAATGTGTTCAGAATCAATTATACTTTGAATATGTATCAAAATATAAATTCACCTATCTCATCACTACCACCTTAGTTCATCTCCAGCCTGGATTATTAAAATAGCCCCCTAACTAGACTCCCTCACTCTTTTACTTTTGTCTTTCCTCCAAGTGTACTCTAAATCCTTGCAAAGGGTTCCTTTTAAAGATGGTGTTGTTCCTTTGCTCAAAACATTGATAGTTGCCCATCTGGCGGGAGTAAAATGTAAGATCCTTAGAGTGGGCAAGACCCAGTACATCTGGCATGTCTTCCATTCCTCCCCTCCACTCTAGCCACATGTGCCTCATTATTCCTCAAACATTCCAAGCATGCTACCCGCTTTCTCCCATCTCCCTCCCCGCACTATTCTCTAGTCCTAGAACGCTTTCCTTACTTTCACTTTTTCAAGTCTTGCTCAAATGGCACCTCACCAGTTTTAAGCCTTTTTTCCCCACTTCACCCTCAGTCCTTTTTTTTTTTTTTTTAAAGATTTTATTTATTTGACAGAGAGAAACACAGCCAGAGAGGGAACACAAGTAGGGGGAGTGAGAGGGAGAAGCAGGCCTCCCGCCGAGCAGGGAGCCCGATGTGGGACTCGATCCCGGGTCTCTGGGATCATGACCTGAGCCGAAGGCAGTCGCTTAACCAACTGAGCCACCCAGGTGCCCACCCTCAGTCATTTCATATCCCATTTATACCACGTAATCGTGGTGCTAACATTTTATGTATGTAGGTATTTATTACTGTCTGCCTTCCTCCAGAATTTAAGCTTCATGAAGGTAAGATCTATTTTAATCATTTTTGTTCCTCCAGTGCCTATAATAGGAGCTGGCATAAAGCATGTGACTGACAAACATTTGTTGAATGAAAATACAAATCAATAATGCCAAAATCCAGATTAATAACTATACTCTGGTACACAGTCTCTATACCATATGCCCTAAGCTACTCAATCATATCACTTTTTTCACACAATTTTAGCATTTGCAGGTAAATAGCTGAGCCTCCCCTACTACATACACCCCAAAATCTAGGGCCAATAAATTTTATTTTTTATTCACATGCTTGCTTTCTGTTGAGTCAATAATTTTCAAATAGGTTCTCATTACCTCATGAAGTTCTTTCTTCCTGCTATTCTCCCCATTCACTGTTAGCTCTCCTCCTTTATGCTATTCTAAGAAAATTCAAGCCCCCAATGTGATAAATACTGATTTTTCTGCATCTTGCTTGTACTAGCACTACAACTAGACTGCAGGCTCTTTTGAGGTGATCTAGCTCAAGGTCTCACATATAGAAAATTCTCTCAAATGTTTAGTATTCCAACTCCACTTTCTTTCACAAATACAAAGCTCAGTAATAATCCTAACCATTCTTTTCCCATGAATTACCTATTATCATCTGAATGCTGATAATGAGGTGGGAAGGGAGAAGATTATCAAAAATAAGAATTCCACTTAAACCAAGATGGGCAAAGGGCAGGGAGGAATGACAAGTTTGCAGCACAATGTAGCTGGTTCCTTCTTCCCAAGACCTGAAGAAGGGAGGAACTGGAAAAGGCAGCTCAGGTAGATGAGAATTTGCAATGCCTTGCACAACTCTGCCCTAGCCACCTGAAAGAGCAGGACTGACAGGTTTCTGAAGGGACAAATTAGACTTAATCTTAAAGGTATTTTTGTTGACTTTGGTGTTAATGATTGAGAAGAGATTCAAAAATCAAAAGGGTGACGCCAACTAATCCAAATTTCATCGTCATTCTTTCAATTTCTACTTCCTGTCGTTTTTCTAGAAAATTCCAACAGCAAAAGAAAAATGAAGGGATATGTTCAAATTTAATGATGTTGATGAAGTGATTTTAAAAACATAGTTAAACTGTGAGATTCCTGGAATTCTTTCCCGCAGAATACAAAAGTAGAACAAAAATACATAACATTCCATTTGGAAAATATGACACATTTTTAATGCTTAATGTTTCTCCATGGAAGCTTAATGTGAGCACAAACCAAAAGATACTTTAAAAATGTGGTGTGTTCACTGTGATGAGCACCAATGGGAAACCTGAGCTTTAACATTTGCCATAACCTAGGAAGTCGTGCAAGTGCACGTGTTTGTGTGTGTGTAAAACTGAAGAGTAACCACAATTAATTACAGGTAAACTAAAAAGTTGAAGAGGTGAGATGAGTTTAAAGTTTCCAAACCTCCACAAATAAGAAGGGGAGAATTATTATCTTGTCTGTTTTGACCAAATTAGTGACTCATCTTCCCTAAACTGAAATTAAAATTTAAGCAGTCACATACAAAAATCATTCTCCACACCTGAACAACGTTAAAGTTAAAGCCTACCTTTCGCACTTCTTTAAGTCTGAAATCCACAAGCTCATTTACAGAATGCAATGCTACTAAAGTGAATTACTAATAAATCTGAATGAAGCATTTAAGTATGCTTTTTATTTATACAAATATAAATAAGATTTATCAGATTTAATCTTGGAACACTGAAAAAATAAAATAAAATAAAATAAAATAAAATAAAAACAAAAACAAATATGGTCAGATTTATTTTGAGAAAAATTACAAATATCTATATACTAGATACTGAAGTACATAACAGTAGGAATAAAAAAGTTGGGAAAGAATGTAAACATACAACTGTAGAAATAATGAGAAAAAGTTTTAATAACTATGGGTCACTGCTCGCTTCATTCAACTTCTCCCAGAGGTCTTTCTCAAACACCACATCTAAAATAAAATAGCTGCCCCTATCACACTCTATTCCTATACCTGATTTATTGTTCTCATCCAAGTTGCCACTATGGTCCAGTATATTATATACTTGCATTTGCTGACTGCCGACTAAAATATAAGTTCTATAAGGGCAGAGCTGCTGTAGGTTTTGCTAACCCCAAGGCCTGAAGGCACACAGCTAGCACCCAATAAATGTACTGAATAAGTAAAAGATGAAACTGAAGTTCAGAAAGGCAAAAGGATTTCCTCAAGGTCAGAGCTAGCAGCAAGCACAGCCAGTACTAGAAGACTGTCTACTCCCTCTTTCCACAGCTACTTTCACTACACCAAAGCACCCTGTTCCAGCACATGATTCTATTTAACAGATTTCTCCTCTTTTTTTAAGCGCCAAAGAAAATACATGTTACCAAAAAAAGTGACACACTGGGTAGCATTTTAACTTTAAGTGTTTCACCAACCAAAACTATACTCAGATTTCATGAGCATAGAGGATTAGCCAGTAAAACAGAAAGGCACAGCTACTCAGTTCCTTAAGTTCCTAGCGAAATCGGTGTGTGCCTTGGAAGTTTTATGAACAGCCACTGAAACCTACTTAGCAATTCAGAATGGCCAGTAAAGGATCAGCCTCACTTTCTTCTAAGAGCCCACAACAGCTCCTTCCTGGATATACTTTATCTTGCAGATTATGCAAGGCAGTGTAACCAACTTTAAAGTCCCTTTAAGTTCCTTTCAAAGTACAAGTCAATCTCACAAAACACTGGACATAAAATTAACCCTTGGAAAGTTTCAGATTCTGAGAACAGGTAACCATCTCTGAACCATCACCTGACTGCGATCATCTAGGTCCTTCATTCAAAATCCATAAATCTGAAATACCTAAAAGAGACACGGGAGGGGGTAAGGAAGAGAAAAGAGAAAAAAAATTTACATATATCGAAAAGGAGCTGATATTCCTAATAATACTTTCGCCCAACATCAACTTCTCGCCTTAAGTCGAGGCCCCACGAACACAACTTCTGCTGTTTTAATCACCTTCCTTTCAGAAAGAGGAGCCAATACCTTTCTCAGGGAACATCTCCAGACCTAGGATGTTACTAAGGCAGACGACGGTTTGCTCGGCGTCTCTCAGAACTACCGTCAGCCCAATTAGTAAACTGAAAGGGACGACCTAAAATGTGGGACCGCAGAAGAGTTGAAAAGAGACTGAGTTAAAGGTGGGAAGGAACGGACGAAAAGGAGCTAGGAGGGTAAACAACGCATCAAGGGCGGGAGTGGGAACCCCGATCAAGGAAGTGGGGTCAGCGAAATGCAAAGGTGAAGGGGGTAAAGCGACGCGGTTCTGGGTGGGATGGGCGGGAGCAAAGGGGGAGGGGACGAGCGAGGGCTGAAGGGTGGAGAGGGGGAAGGGTCCTGGGCGGGGCGGAAGGGAGCGAAGAGGCGGGATGAAGAGGGCCCGGCCGGGAGGGTCTTTACCTGCAGCTCCGCCCGTTCCACCTCCCACTGGGCTCTCTCAACCTCGAAGCGGGCCCACTCATGCTGCAGGAAGTGCAGGATCCCAGGGAGGCTGTATTGGGCTCGCGCCGCCCCTGCCGCAGCCGCCCCGTCGCCGGCCGCGGCAGCCTCCGCCAGAGGCCCGAGACCCTTGGCACCGCCAGCGCCCGGATGGTTGTTGCTGAAGAAGACGCCGGGACCCGCCTGCTCGTCCATGGCGGCCGCAGAAACCCCGGGAGCTGCTCAGGCGCTCAGCAGCGGAGGCAACGGCGGCGGCCAGCAGCGCCTCCTCCTGCCTCCGCCGCTCCCCGCCCACACCCCAGTCAGCAGGGAGAAGCCGCCTGGGCGCGGGGGCCGGCCGAGCCCGGGACGGGCCGGGAAATGGGTCAACTGCGGCGCGCGGGCGGCCCAGGGCTTGCTGGGAAATGTAGTCGTGGGGCGTGGCAGCGACCTGTGCGGCGGCTGCTGCCTGTGGGCCTGCCTGCGGCTCAGGCGCGGCCGCAGCCCCGCCCCCTGGCCCGCTCTGTCCCGCCCCTGCCCGCGGCGGGGCGGAGGGTTGGGGGCCTGCTAAGCCGGGAGCACGGGTTTCCCCACCCTCCCGGCGGGCGCGGGCGGGCGGAGCGCCAGTCCCTCTCGCACACGGAAGTTCTCAGGCGGCGCGCCCTGTTGAACACACACACACAGACACACGGAAGTTGTCGCGCCAAGATACCAGCCCGAGCTGCACATCTTTCAGGGCTTCCTGGTAGTTCTCTTAAGAAACAAGCTCAAAGTGAAGTTCGAAGGTTAGGCTGCTGGACCGGGATCCTCCAGCTATTTAGAACTCAACCCTTTCCCTTTGGCTGCAACTTAAGTGTTTCTCTGGCCACAGACTCCTCAGTTTTGGCAATCTGCTTATCGCTGTCGCTCCTCCCTTTCTTTTTCTCTTGGGAGTTCAGACCTGTTGCCTGACAGCTTTCACTAATAAGGAGCTCTGATCACCTCCTAGACTAGTCCCCTCTCCGCCTCTAAATTCTGGGTCGTTGGCACCTCATCTGAAACACTGCTACGCCTGAAGTCCCTTTCTCTTGCAGTCAATCTTGCAGAAAATCCAAATCCTGTGAAGTTTCAGATATCTAAGGCTGCTCTTTCGGTCTCCTTTTTCCTACCTTTTCCCGCTTAGTTTTTATTCAGTTCAACTTAACAAATATTTGATTGTCAGTTATTTCTGTCGCTAGGGATATAAAGATAAATGACACAGTTCCTGTCATCAAAGGGAGATTGGCAAGTATATAATCAATTCTCACAGTGCCTTAAATCAACACTACCTGAAAGAACAAAGTCCCCTTCTCTTCCCTAGGAACAGTCTTAGGTATCCAGGTACTTCTCCCTTTTCACCTGTCCCGTTTCCAGTTTCTGTCCCGGTTCACCTGCAAACCCACAGTAATATTAGCCTACCAAAGGCAAATTTAAGTCCTTTCAAGTGTTTTTCTGTAAATATTATCCTTCGAAGTCCCTGAAATTATATCACTATAAATTCACACTACAACAGTAATGAAAGGAAAACACCTGAAAACAATTTAACAAATGAAAATGAAGCACTTATCTTGTCCTCATAACAAGTTATTAGTAATTCTTTTGTTTTGTGGGATGGATTTCTGGAATATCAGACCTGATGACCATGAAAAAATATAAAGATTTAGGCTGGTTATTGACATGTCGGGAAGGACATCCTGTTCTGTCCTCCCCCCACCAACCCCTCCCTTCCCATGGCCACTTGTGGGAAGGACAGGAAACACACTGTATCAGCCCTGGTTGTAAATAAAGATGGCAAGCTGTCTTTTCTCATTTATTGAATGTTTCTGCTTCATGAATTCATTCTTTATTATAATAAAAGTTTGATCTGGTCTTGGCCAAACTCCCTGTGTCATAAATTAGTTTGGCTGTAAGTGCCTTTGAGACACTGCCCAGTCCTCTCATTTTACAGCTCAAGAAACTTAAGTCCAAAGAAGTTGAAACTTGTCCACAATAAGGCTTTGAGTAGACAGCACAGTCAAAACTAGAAACCAGAATTCCTGACTGCTAGTTCATTGATCTTTCCATTAGCACGTTGCTTCCTTTCTTACTTATCAGAACTACCAGAATACCAAAAGGACAATAATGCCACAATGGCGTATTTTTTCAACTGGAAGATTTAAGTACTTCTACAAGTTATGAATGTTGAGTTTTGTTTTCCCTCTCCCTCTCTAATAGAAGACATGCCTGAGAATTCGGTGAAATAAATTCATAACACCCTATAAAACAATTAAATTTAACGGTAGCTATTTAAGAACCTGTAAGTCCTTTACCTAGACTACCAAGAAAGAAAGAGAGAAGACTCAAATAAATAAAATCAGAAATGAAAGAGGAGAAGTACAAAGGATCATAAGACACTGCTATAAACAATTATACATTAACAAATTGGACAAACTAGAAGAAATGGATAAACTCCTAGAAACATACAACCTATCAAGACTGAATCCTGAAGAAACAAAAAATCTGAACGGACTGACCACTAGTAAGGAGAAGCAGTAATCAAAAACATCCCAACAAACAAAAATCTAGGACCAGATGGCTTCACTGGTGATTTCTATCAAACATTCAAAAAAAGATTAATACCAATACCTCTCAAACTCTTCCAAAAAAATAGAAGAGGAAGGAAGTCTTCCAAACTCATTTTATGGGGCCAGCATTACCCTGATGCCAAAACCAGATAAGTTTGCCAAAAAAAAAAAAAATTATAGGCAATATCCTTGATGAACACAGATCCAAAAATCATTGACAAAATATTAGCAAACCTAATTTAACAATACATTGAAAGGATTATATACCATGGTTAAGTGAAATTTATTCCAGGGATGCAAGGATGGTTCAACATCTGCAAATTGATAAGTGTGATACACCATGTTAACAAAATTTGACAAAATTCAACATCCATTTATGATTGAAAAAAACAACAACACTCAACAAGGCAGATATGGAGGGACTGTACCTCAACATAATAATAGCCACCTATGACAAGACAACAGCTAACATTACACTCAATGGTGAAAAACTGAAAGCTTTTCCTGTAAGATCAGGAACAAGACAAGGATGCCTTTTATTCACTTTTATTCAACATAGGACTAGAAGTCCTAAACAGAACATTTAGGCAAGAAAGAGAAATAAAAGGCATCCAGATTGGAAAGGAAGATGTAAAACTATCACTATTTGTAGATTACATGACATTACATATATAGACAACTATAAATATTCCATCCAAAAAAATTAGAATAAATGAATCCAGTAAAGTTGCAGGATGCAAAATCAATATGTAAAAATATGTTGCTTTTGTACACACTAATTACACACTATCAGAAAGAGAAAGTATGACAACATCCCAGTTACAATTGCATCAAAAAGAATAAAATACCTAGGAATAAATTTTGAACAATGAGGTGAAAGACCTGTATACGGAAAACTACTAGATATTAAAAAATTAAAGAAGAGGGCGCCTGGGTGGCTCAGAGGGTTAAGCCTCTGCCTTCAGCTCAGGTCACGATCTCAGCAGGGAGCCTGCTTCCTCCTCTCTCTCTGCCTGCCTCTCTGCCTACTTGAGGTCTCTCTCTCTGTCAAATAAGTAAATAAAATCTTAAAAAAAAAAAAAATTAAAGAAGACATAGATAAATGGAAGGCTATTGCATGCTTAGGGATTGGGAGAATTAATATTGTTAAATGTCCATACTACCTAAAGCACTCCACACATTCAGTGTGATTGCTGTCAAAATTCTAAAGGCACTTTTTACAGAAATAGAATAAACAATCCTAAAATTATATAGAACAATAAAAGACCCCAAATAGCCAGAGCAATCTTGAGAAAGAAGAGCCTCAATTTTATTCCTCGGTCTACAATTATCCAAATCTATAAATCTTGGACAAATGGCTTAAGTTTTTTTAGTCATAATTCTGTCATTTTTAATATGAGAGTAATATTTACCTTATAAACTTACCATGAAGATTAGATGAGAGAGGCGTGCCAGGTTGGCTCAGTCTGTTAAGCATCTGCGTTTGGCTTAGGTCATGATCCTGGGGTCCTGGGATCCAGCCCCTCATCAGGCGCTCTGCTCAATGAGGAGTCTGCTTCTCTCTCTGCCCTTCTCCCACTGCTCAAGTGTGTGTGTGTGTGTGTGTGTGTTTTCTCTTTCAAATAAATAAAACCTTAAAAAAAAAAGATTAGATGAGAGAAAAATGTTAAGTCCCCTAGCATAGTGCCTGACATACTGCATAAACCAAATAATGATAGTTATTATTGTAACAGAGTTCACAAGACTAACTAAATAGCACAGAAGAATCATAAATACTGGGGGCTCAATAATTGTTCTTTTTTTCCTTTCTCATCCCCAGCCCCTGTTTAGAACTTTAATTCAGCACAGTTAAAATAATCTTTAAAAAAATAATGTCTACGCTGTGCCATTAAGCTTCAGACCTTAAGGTGCTGCTAATTTCCTGATCATTTCATGTTATAATTAATAAAACCCATGTCACAAAAAAACAAAGTTTCCTTTCCAAGCACAGACAGCAGCTGTCTAAGTGTTGTTTTATGTGTCGGTATAACCATTTTAAAGTGAAAAATTGTGAAATGCTAAACAGTTATTTAGATAATTGGAGTGTTTGCTCTTTTTTGATTTCTCTGGGTGTGTTATATGGCATGGGGATTATAGTTCCACAAAATGACAAGTCATATGCTCTCTCTCTCTCTCTTTGGTATTTTTCGTTAAAATGAGTGGCTATTTAAACAAAACAAAACACTTGTCCCAGGTTCCCTGGCTGACTCAGTGGTAGAACATGTGACTCTTGTTTGAGACTCTTGATCTCAGGAGTCTTTGAGTTCGAGCCCCATGTAGGGTGTAGAGTTTATTTTTAAAAATTTTTTTAATTGAAAAAATAAAAATCTCTAGAATGACTTTTTAACTGAAGAAAAGTCTTCAAATGGAACTTCGTGGTTCATTTCAGAATTCTGAGCAGAGAATAGAGAGTGGAACACCTGAGTGGAGTTAGACTTCCACTGGCATGAAAAGAACTTTGGGGAAGAGATGTGCATTAGCCCACTGTTTATCACCCTCTTGACTCTCTGCCCACCCTCTGATTGCCTTCACCTGTCCTTGCTGCCTCCCCTGCTTCTACCTTTCCTCAGCCTCCAAATTTCCCCCCTTGATTTAAAGTCTGGTAATAACCAGGTTGGGAAACCAGCTCCCCAAAAATTGAAAACTAAAGGAATTCCATTATTTGAAAATGTTCCTGGAGTCCAAGAATTAAATTTATAGCATAGTCACATGATAGGATCGGAAAATTGCCTCTATTATTATTTATCATTATTACTATTATTTTCTTTTGGAAGAGTATGGTTGAAATTAGAGAGTTGCCTAATTTTCATTTTAAAATGAAGTTGCTGGGACTCCTAGATGGCTCAGTCCCTTAGG
Organism: Spilogale gracilis; assembly: GCA_004023965.1. NCBI lineage: Eukaryota > Metazoa > Chordata > Mammalia > Carnivora > Mephitidae > Spilogale > Spilogale gracilis. The sequence goes on along the minus strand of PITA01013825.1, from coordinate 34,657 downwards.
CGTCTGTCTTTGGCTCAGATCATGATCCCAGGGTCCTGGGATGGAGTCCCAGGCTCTGACAAATAAATAAGTAAATAAATAAGCAAACAAAGAAAACAAAATTTTCTTTTATTTAACTAACACATCTTAATAAAATCAACTATTAAATAAGATTTCATTTTGAAATTAAAATTAATTTTTAATTTTGTAGTGACTGATAAATGGAGGAAGAGATACTTAAAATCTAAAATCAGAATTGCTTTCACTAGCTATATAGCTAAGACTTCAGGAGAGTAAAATGATAATACAGTTAGGGAAACTGTAGTAAGACTTCTCTTAGAATATTGATGGTGGCCAGCTTAAAGGTTCTATTCCTCTAAGCAACAATCACACATATTCATGTGTGAACATGAACACAAAAACATGTTCAGCATGTTTTGGAACACATGCTTTTTCTTTCTCCCCATCAACTTCATCCCTTGCCTCTCTACCATTTTCTCTTTTAACATTTCCAGTGAATGGAAGCTCTACTCTACAGTTCTTGTCTTCTTCCTCTTTTTTCTTTAATAACTATGGTGTCTCCATTTCTAAGTCAGGAATGGAATTTCAAACAACTCATGTATCTTCATTACATAAAAATAACCACTGCAGGACTTGGGGTAGGGAGGGCATTTTTATGAGCTGGCTCTTGCTGCCAACCATGCAACAGAGATGTACTGGTTTCTAGGTGGAGCCTTTGCTCAGAAGAAGACATCCAATCTTTGTGTAGGCTTGAATTGCTCAGAATAGCATCCCCGCTCCCAAACTCCTATCTGATTGCCCTGAAATATAAACTAAGTCCGTTCTCAAAAGAATTCAAATGTGGTACATTATTTTTTTTTTTCAGACATGACAGGGAAAAATCTGGGCATTGTGCCAGAAAAAAAAGAAAGATGAATGAGGTTAAAGAGATCCAGTCCTAACCAAAAAAAAATTTTTGTTTTAGGTTTTGGAGACCCCCTATTTTCTTAACTTTTCCTAAACAAGATCTGATATGTTTTACACGTAGTATATCTCTCTCCCTTTTCCCTACAGCCCCTCAATATAATACTGCTGTTTAGTACGTATTAATTTTAGCACTTGCTGTTGTTCTCTGTAATGGAAAATTCTACCATTATCTATGTTATCTCTTTTCCCAGATTTCCCCCCAGCTACAGGACATGAAGTAACAGGAGGGGGAGTGGTTTGACCCAGCTCATACACACTTCCACATGAAATCATAATGTGTAACATTATAACCCGTGAGCTGATTATATTCAAGCTTAAGGAACTAATAAACACATTTTTGTTACACGAGAAAAAGATCATTTAAATAACTTAAATAACACCATTTTTAGGATACGTCAATAACCAAATTAATGCTGCAACATTTTTATGAGAATGCCCTAGATTAAAACATGAAGGAAGAGTATGAATTATCAAAAGGTGAAATGGAGCTTTTTAAGCAAAATTCAAACACTTGTGGAAGGAAAGTCCATAGTGCATTTGAGAGAAGTCCAATATATCTGACATAAAAAGCAAGAGGAAAGTAATAACAATTATTATTTTTGTACCTAGTATTTATTGAGCCTTATTGAGCATTTACTAACAAAAAAATGCATTTTGTATGTATTAACTCAATCCTTACGATGTCTTCAAGAGTAAGTACTAACATTCTTTAAAGGATTTTATTTATTTGTTTGAGTGCGCGCGTGTGTGCGCGCACGCGAGAGAGAGAGAGAGAGAGAGAGAGAGAGAGAGAGAGAGAAAGAGAGAGAGAGAGAAGGAGCAGAGGGAGAAGGACAAGGAGACTCCATGCTGAGCATGGAGCCTGATGTGGGGCTCGAAGCAGGGCTCCATCCCACAATCCTGAGAGCACAACCCAAGCCAAAACCAAGATTGGGACACTTAACTGACTGAGCCACCCAGGCGTCCCTAACATTATTTTCATGACAGAAAGGGATACTGCCTATGGCCATAGAACCTGCATGAGGAGGTGAAGTAGTCCCAGGCCATATTATGCAGGGCCTCATAGGCCACCTTACAGAATTGGGTCTTTTTTCTAAGGTAAACAACTGGAGAGTTTCCAGCAAGGTATCAATAAAGATCATCTCAGTTTCTGTGTGGAAAATGTAATATTAACTGACATTTCTAAATTGGGTCAGTTACTATTTTAAGGTCATTGGCAAGTATCAGTTTATTTTGTCACAGCTACTCTATAAAATAGGTATTGTTATTTTCATTTCACAGATGGGGAAACTGACGCACAGAGAGGAAGAGTGACTTACCCAAGGTTATAGCCTGTAAATAATGCAGCCAGATTCCAATGCAGGACAATTGACCCTACAGTCCACACCCACCACTTTGCTGCCGTGCAACCAGATGTGTTGATCTTGACTAGGATGGTGAGAATGGCAATAAAGATTTGGAGAGATTTGACAAGATACTTAGGAAACTTGATGCTGAATTAAGCATAGTGAGGGAGAAGATGGGAACTGTCAGGGATGATACCAGGATTTATGTCTTACACAACAGGATAAAATAGTTGTGCTATTTATTGGGAGATCATGAGTATTGAGAAGTTGGCTTTTAGGTAAGGTGGTGAAGAATCCGATTTTAAATTAATTGAGTTTGAGGAATTTCTGAGATAACCAATGGTACGTAGTCACATTTCAGGTGTGAAGAGTAGAACAGAGTCTACACAGATCTATCTTATGTAGAAATGTGCCTTGGGGCTAGCTAGCTTGTTCAGAGGGGCATGCGACTCTTGATTTTGGGGTCCTGAGCTCGAGTTCCATATGGGGTGAAGAGATTACTTAAATAAATTTTTAAAAACTTAAAACAAAAGAAATCCCTGCCTATTCTTTATCAAACCATACTTCATACATTCCCTCCAACTATTTATCACAACCTGTGACTGTTTTTTATCTCTCCTCAGGTAAAGTGTAAATATATCATGGCAGAGTCTTGCTTGGCTGTTCAGTAGATTATTCCCAGTGCCTGGCATGTAGGGGTTTCATGCATAAATGTCCAGTGAATGAGTTAGCATTAGACAATTGTACCACAAAATCTTTGACAAAGAAGAATTCAAGTTCTCCTTGTCCAGTATCAAGGAATGCACTATCATCAGGTAATCATTTCTCACAGCTCTCTTGGGAAATTCTTTTTTACATTTGATTGCAGATCACTTACTTGAGACATTGACCTGTTGGTGCAATCAGCTATCTGGTCCACCCATCTGAAGATGAATGGCCATGCTGCCCTTCTTTAATCTCAGTTCCTCTTTATCCTTTGACTTGGATACACACCAGTCTGTTGTTGTCTTGATATGTGGCATCTGAAGCTAATTGTCCAGCCCTGAGCCCTGGCCTCACACATACATATACTGGGTAGTTCAATACGTAGAGGAGGACTATCATCCTCCTTGTTTTAACTAGCGTATTTTTACTAAAAGCAGCCAAACTCTATTAAGCCTCATGATGATTCAAACTAGCTTCATAATGATTTACAGTCAGCTAGAATGCCATTTATAAAAAAATTTTAGATATACCCTAGTATTTGTGATTTAATGACATTCTCAGATATTTTCTTGGAATTTGGATAATAGTGACCTAGTTACATTTTCACATCTGTTAGTTCAAAAAGCATCACTTTCTAAAATTCAGCAATGTGTCTTAAAATTTAAAATCTGTCATATTTTTATAATCCTTTTTTTTTAAAGATTTTATTTATTTATTTGACAGAGAGAACACAGCAAGAGAGGGAACACAAGCAAGGGGAGTGAGAGAGGGAGAAGTAGGCCTACCGCCGAGCAGGCAGACCAATGCTGGGCTCGATACCGGGTCTTTTGGATCATGACCGGAGCCAAAGGCAATTGTTTAACCAACTGAGCCATCCAGGCACCCCTTATAATCCCTTTAAAAAGGAATCAATCCTGCGACACCTGGGTGGCTCAGTCAATAAGCGTCTGCCTACAGCTCAGGTCATGATCCCAGGGTCCTGGGATGGAATCCCACATCAGGCTCCGTGCTCAATGGGAAGCCTACTTCTCCCTCTCCCTCTGCCCCTGCTTGTGTTTCCTCTGTCTCTCTTCTCTCTCTCTCTCTGTCAAATAAATAAATAAATAAATAAATAAATAAATAAATAAATAAGGGGGGGATCTATCCCAAGGAAATATGCTATGAATTTTCATTTTTTAAAAGCCAATGCAGCATTATTTATGAAAATGTAAACACTGGAAACCAAGTACCCCATGTGAAGGGTCATGGCTAAGTCAATAGTGGTACATCCACATTAAGTACAGTTATTAGAGCAATTCTATGAGAAAATGTTTATAAAATAAGTGGGCAGAAGCAGGATACAACATTCTACCTCAGGATGATTACAAATGTGGAAAGAAATAGACTAAAATAGCAACAGTAATTTAGTGTCTGTACTGAATTGTGATAATTTCCCCCCAAATTTTATAATAAAAATTGATTTATAATAATGTATAAAATGAGTTTCCCTTTTCCTGTAACTATGTTTATGCTCACTGGATAACACTTTTTTAAAAGATTTTATTTATTGAGGCGCCTGGGTGGCTCAGTTGGTTAAGCGACTGCCTTTGGCTCAGGTCAAGATCCTAGAGATCCAGGATCGAGCCCCACATCGGGCTTCCTGCTCGTTGGGAAGCCTGCTTCTTTTTCTTGGTCCTTGTACTTGTGTTCCCTCTTTCACTGTGTTTCTCTCTGTCAAATAAAGAAATAAAAATCTTAAAAAAAAAAAAAAAAAAAAAGGACAATCGAAGTTTAAAGCTGAAAGAGCCAAAGGAACTTATTTAAATTTTCGTGGATTCTTTTGGCTTACATTGAAAGTCAAGGGGGAGAAGAGTGAACGGGATATATGTGTATGAGAGAAACAATGTCTGAAATGGAAAGCCATGCATTCCAATGGCAAAAAGAGATTGCAAATTGTGGATAGGAGACAAAGTCTGTGAACAAATTCTCCCGAAAGAAAAGAAAAAACAGTTGTACTGGTCATTTGTGCATGCATGGTTCTCACATATTTATTTAGCAACAGCACCAAAAACCTAGTTCCGGATTTTTCTTATGATTAAGAAATTATGATTAAAATATGAAATTTTTAAGTAAAATTTTGTGAAGCCCATAACTTAATAACTTCATAATTATTTAATTATATCTCATAATTATTAATTTAGAAGTAGAAATAGGTTGGTAATGATTAAATTAGGTTTTTAAAATAATCCATGTGATGGAAGGCATTCAGGCAAGAAATTTATTTATAGCTGTACTCCAGCCATTTCTGGCAACAACCTAAAAATCCCAATTAAGAATGAAGAAAATGTGAGGCACAGTGATTCATATAATCAAATGTTTTGAAAATTGGGCTAATTGCGGACCTCAGTAAGCATTGTTTGAATGAAAAGTAGAAATGGATATAAAGTGTCCAGCACCATGCCTGGTGCACAGCAGAAAGGGAAGCTCTTCTTGATTGTGATAATCTGCAATATTTTAACTGCTCTCTGGATTTAATGTATTTTATGCTGTCCTAGTAGGATGGCTATTTTATATACATGTAAAAACTATTAATCAGGCTAAATAATATGATGTGCTAATACTAAAGGACAGGCCAAAGACTCACTCTCTTGATAAAAAGAAGCAGGATAAATCCACAGACATGTACTTTTTAGATTTGCAAAAGATCATAGCATACCTAGTAAGTTTGCCTCTAATTTTATAGATGAGGGAACTGAAGCCCCCCAAAAAGTTAGGTTTTCTGAAGTTTTTTTTTTTTTTTTTTTCCAAGCTTTTATTTATTTGACAGAGAGAAACACGGCCAGAGAGGGAACACAAGCAGGGGGAGTGAGAGAGGGAGAAGGGGCTCAATCCAGGGTCTCCGGGATCATGACCTGAGCCGAAGGAAGTGCTTAACCAACTGAGCCACCCAGGTGCCTCGGTTTTCTGAAGTTCTATCCCTGATTTATAGCAGAACCTACTTGGAAAAGAGAAACCTGACTTCAAAGTTTAGTTTTCTTTAATTAAATTCAGAATTCAAAGGGACAATATTAACAAGAACCTGGAAAGTAAATAGAAAATACAGTATTTAATGTTAAAACTGCTCAGATTATGCTTCAGAAAGAATCCATTGGTTGTCATGATGCTTCTCCTTTTAGCTTCTTGATCCTGGATATTCAGAATCACATAAGTATCATTATTTGGGTTGAGAAGAATCTCAAGGATTGGGCAATGAAACAAATTTATAAATATAATTCTTCAAACAGAGCTTCTTTCATCAGTATTATCATAGAAAACTAGAAGTTGGGTTGTTAGTGGCTCAGAAGAGTTTAGAGAAAGTACAAAGTAGTGCTGGGGAGAAGGAAGGAAGGAAGGAAGGAAGGAAGGAAGGAAGAAAGGGAGGGAGAGAGGGAGAGACGGAGGGAGGGAGGGAAAGAAGGGAGGGAGGGAGGAAGAAACTGAGGGAGAGGGGGAAAAAACGGAGAATCATTGCTAATGCATGATGCAGTCTATCTCAAGGTGGGAAATGATGGAAGAAGTCTGCGATGGCACAAAATAGCCAAGGCAGTAATAAACTTTATACATCAGAAATAGATGAATGAAAAGGGGTTTAATGTGCAAGAAACAAGCAATTGAAGAACAGTCTGGCGGTTCCTTAAAAAGCTGAAGAGTTGGGGCGCCTGAGTGGCTCAGTTGGTTAAGTGACTGCCTTCAGCTCAGGTCATGATCCCGGAGACCCAGGATCGAGTCCCACATCGGGCTCCCTGCTTGGCAGGAAGCCTGCTTCTCCCTCTCTCACTCCCCCTGCTTGTGTTCACCCTCTGGCTGTGTTTCTCTCTGTCAAATAAATAAAATCTTAAAAAAAAAAAAAGAGCTGAAGAGTTATCATTGGGTAGAAATTCTACCCTTAGGTGGATACAAGAGAAATGAAAATATATGTCCACCCAAAACTTGCACACAGTTGTTTACAGCAGTATTATTTCTAATAGGCAAAAGGTGGAAACAATCCAAGTGTCCATCCACTGGTGAATGCATAAACAAAATGTGGTACGTGTACAGTGGATTATTATCCAGCCACAGAAAGGGAGGAAGTACTAATGTATGCTACCACGTGGATGAAGCTTAAAAACATTAAGAAAGGGTGGCACACCTCTGGGAATCTCCACCTTCTGCTCCCAGGCTTGGTCAGCTTCCTCCTCCACACTTTCCACTCACAGAGGGGACCCTGTGGCAAGGGGCCGGGATGGGTAGTTGGGCTGCTGTGCACATCCTAGCCACCTAAATGGTGAAGATGTCCCACATAGGGGACTGCTTTAGGAGCATCCCAGCCATTGTGCCCTGTTGGTTGGTAACCACTGTCGCGGTGCCCTTATTGGCAAACCTAGTCTCATCAGTCCGCATTCTTCTTCCTCTGGCCTGAAGAAGCCTTCATCTATTGCTTCCAGATTTGGAGGGCAATCACTGCCACCTTTTATTTCTGCTTGTCCAGGAATTAGGTTTCTTTATTTGGTCAATTTCTCTTTCTTGTGTCAGTATAGGAGCTTTTGATGGGAGGCCAGCTGACAATTTACTCATGTTCTTCTTTAATCGAATTTGCATCATGATGATGTGCTCAGCAATGAATATGCAGTTGCTGATCATTCTTCTGATCGTGTCAGTTCTTTATGTCTGGGCCCAACTCAACAGAGACATGATTGCATTATTTTGGTTTAGAACACAAGTTACAGCCTGTTATTTACCATGGTTATCCTTGGACTCAACTACATCATGGGAGGCTTGGTAATCAATAAGCTCCTTGGAAATCTTTTTGGACATCTTTATTTCCTCCTAATGTTCAGATACCCAATGACTTGGGACGAAGACATTTTCTATGCACACCTGTTTTTGTACTGCTGACTGCCCAGCAGGAGGAGGGGTGTCAGGATTCGGTGTGCCCACTGCTGGCATGAGGCGAGTTGCTGATCAGAATGGTGGAGGTGGGAGACACAACTAGGGACAGGACTTTTGGTTGGCTTGGGGACCAATGAAGGAGGGTCTCTGGCCTGCCCACCAGCCACTCTGCTCAAATTTCCTCCCGGTACTGGGTGTACTTAACAACCAAGTTCTAGCAAATGCCGTTAGACCTGATCCACACTGAATGTAGTCTTCTGGTACACAACAGAATTTTTTAAATCCTGAAGAAAAAAATGTGTTCCTCAACTTCATGATTCCCATTCAAGGCCTTTCTGCTACAAAGAACAAGCATCAAATGTGCAAATTTCAGAACTACATTTTTTTTGGTGTCTTCACTTTCTTTTCTGTCTGAATAATGGGTTTTAGTAGGTCCTGGTCTGCTGGCACCAAGCTGGGCATCCAGAGTTGGCAAGCCTGTGACAAAGGGACTCCTACCTCTTTCTTGCACATATGCCTTGCTCCTTTTCCCAACCAAATATTTGCAGCTGGAGGAGGTTGACCATAAAATGGTTCTGCCTTTGACAAGCTCTCTTATTTATTGACTTTGGAAAGGCCTGGTCACAAAGAACTTGTCCACCATTTCTCCCCTTTGGTGGCAGAAGTATAATAGGGAAGAAGACTAGACCAGTGGATGGGGAGCTTTTCCAGCTTTTGAAATTGCTATGACTTGATGGCAGTTGAAACCATTTCCCCTCTTCAGATGTTTTTATTAAAACAAACAAAAACAAACAGAAAACACCACTGAGTCAGTGAGGGCCAAAGATTGATGTTAATGAGGCATGAGGGTTGCTGCCAGGCACTCATTTTCCTAAGTGACACGATCCAGACTATAGTGGAGCTGCATCTTGCACAGGAGCTAGGAGCAAATCGTGGTGGGCATAATTCCTTTTCATCTCATTTAGGGTGTCCTGGCTTTGTTTGTAGCCAGAGCCGTTGAAATGTATTGTACGAAAAAGTTCCAAATTACATTTGCCTCTTTGAGAGGCACATAGGCATTGATTCTATTTCATTCTCCTTCTGGATATTTGTTCATTGAATAGTGTGGAGAGGAGAACTTTGCACTCTATTTAAATTGTCATTTTTTTTTGGCTAACAGATACATGAAAAAATGTTCAGCGTCACTAGCTATCAGGGAAATTCAAATCAAAACCACACTGAGATACCACCTTACACCAGTCAGAATGGCCAAAATTAACAAGTCAGGAAACAACAAGTGTTGGAGAGGCTGTGGAGAAAGGGGAACCCTCTTACACTGTTGGTGGGAATGCAAGCTGGTGCAGTCGCTTTGGAAAACAGTGTGGAGATTCCTTAAAAAATTAAAAATAGAGCTACCCTATGATCCTGCAATTGCACTACTGGGCATTTACCCCAAAGATACAGATGTAGTGAAAAGAAGGGCCATATGTACACCAATGTTCATCACAGCAATGGCCACAATCGCCAAACTGTGGAAAGAGCCAAGATGCCCATCAACAGATGAATGGATAAAGAAGATGTGGTACATATATACAATGGAATACTATGCCTCCATCAAAAAGGATGAATATCCAATTTTTGTAGCAACAAGGACTGGATTGGAAGAGATTATGCTGAGTGAAATAAGCCAAGTAGAGAAAGTCAAGTATCACATGGTTTCACTTACTTGTGGTGCATAAGAGGTAATGTAGAGGACAGTAGGAAAAGGAAAAGAAATGGGAAGTAGGGTAATCCAGGGAGAGAAACAAAACAACAGAGACTTTGGACACAGAAACAAACTGAGGAACTTGGAGGGAGGGAGGTGGGGGGATGTGAGAGCCTGGTGGTGGGTACTGAGGGCACCTACTGCATGGAACACTGGGTGTGGGGAATGGGGAATGAATCTTGGAACACTGGGAAAAAAAATTTAAGTAACAATAAAAAAAAATTAAAAAAAATGTCATTTTTTTTGGCCCCCTCTCCCTTTTAATGGCCATTTGCTTCTGTTAATTTTTGAGGAAGGTGCAGCTCCTCTGTACATAGATCATATTTTAAGAGTTAAGATAAGCACATGTAAGTGAATCACATTAATTTTGGGTTGTAATGACTTGAGACCTATTTGTATTTGAGGGTCTCTATTTTGAGCCATGAATGTACAAGTCATGAATGTCCATCAGACCAGCTTACATACCCACAACTCCCTTTTTAAGAGGTGGGCTTTTTCCATTAGAACTAGGCTTATCCCCCAATAAAGGTTTTTAAGGCTAAAAAAAAAAAATACCCCAAATGAAAAACCATTAAGTCAAGAAGCCAGTTACAAAAGACCACATATTCTCTGATTTCATTTATATGAGATGTTCATAACAGAGGAACTGATGGAGACAAAGTAGATCCATGGTAGTGAAAGGCTTGGGAGAAATGGAAAGTTGTGGGGTGATCACTAAAGGGTGTGGGGTTTCTTTTTTAAGATTTATTTATTTTAGAAAGAGAGAGAGTGCATGTGCAAGTGAGGGGAAAAGCAGAGAAAGAGGGAGAAGGAAAGAATCTCAAGCAGACTCCCCACTAGGCGTGGAGCCCAACTCAGGGCTCAATCTCACGACCCTGAGATCATGACCTGAGCTGAAACCAAGAATCGGATGTTCAACTGACTGAGCACCCCATGAAGTTTCTTTTAGGAGTAATGAAAATGTTCATAATTGATTATAGTAATGGTTGCACTACCCTGTGAATAAACTAAACACCACTGAATTGTACATTTTAAATGGGTGAATTAATGTTGTCTGAATTAAATCTCAATGCAACTGTCACAAAAAAACCTCCCCGCAAATAAGGAGAATAACTTGGGCAAAGCAACTTAGAAATGAAAAAACAACACTGTAGATATAAAGTGAGACAATAGGTGAAAGAAGGCATCTCTCCAAGCTTAAAAGACTGAACAAGGAAGACTGGCGAGGGGAAGGGAGCTGCCAGCTGGCGGGGGCAGTAGAGTGAGTAGGTGGCAGCAGATGATAACCAGGTATGCATCTGGAATATTCAGAAAGGAGACTTGCTGTTGATACTACAGTCTACGTAACACTGGTAAAACCTGGTGTTTAAAATTTGCTCAACACTGTGACAAACGCTCATCTCATCAATTATCTATTGGATGGGGTAAAATTCCCATTGCACAAAAGACTGGCATTATCGTAATTATAACAAATTCATTTTTGTATGCCCTGTAGCACTTAGCTTGATGCTTCATACACAGTAGGCACTCAATAAATATTTGATGAACGAAACTAACCATCATAGTCAGGACTCAATGCTCTGTACTGTAATCATAAAACATAACCAAAGCCAAATTTTAGCCATAAAACAAGCAGAACATTATTCCACATTTGAAACATTTTAATGGCTCTTTCAATGAGTTTTAATTGGGCTAACAACTAAAATACACACAGACACAATTTAGTAATCTAATATGCAAATAAAAAGACCTATCAGAAAGGTAAGGACATTTTGAGAAATGCTAAGAAAATGTGACTTTATTCATATTATATACACCATGAAACATTTCCCATTATTTGAGCTACTTCAAAATTTAAATTCTGCTTGTTTTTCTTTTCTTTCCTTTTCTTTTTTTAAGATTTTATTTATTTATTTGACAGACAGAAACACAGCTAGAGAGGGAACACAAGCAGGGGGGGTGAGAGAGGGAGAAGCAGGCTTCCCATGGAGCAGGGAGGCCAATGTGGGGCTCGATCCCAGGACTCCAGGATCACAACCTGAGTTGAAGGCAGATGCTTAATGACTGAGCTACCCAGGCACCCCTCTGCTTGTTTTTCAATTAATTTTTTTCATGACAGATGCTGAATATTGACCTATTTTTTTCCTGACAATACCAAAGGCTGCCCATGATACAACTGTTTTTTAGCACTTAAATTTAAGAGACTATGGCTCAGTATTTAAAAAATAAATTAATAAAAAAAACATTATAGGAGAAAAATGAGAGCACATCCACCCCATGATAAAAACAATCACTCCTTCCAAATCAGAAAGTAGTATGAGCATTATTTTACTTAACCTACTTAGAAGCACATAATACCCATATACAAATAAAGTAGAACCTATAGTCTGGAGGATACAGTAGCTGTCACTATTCTGTTGCCATCTGACATAAATAAAAATGAATGGAATATCAAATTAAAAAAAACTTGTTTTTAGCTTAATCGTTGGTGCAGAATGTACAGTGGGGGTTGGCTGCCTGGTGGCCGCTTTAGCTTTGCTGGCTTGACTTGCTCGAACAGCCGTTTCCAAACGTACTTTCAACTCAGGAGCTGCTCCCATTACTGTCTTGAAAGCATGTGGATATAAAGGTCCAATATGCATTAAATTCTGGAGTGCAAATTCATGAAGATCTTTGGAAGCTGTGCTCGCTGAGGCAAAAGAATTTTCATCCAGCAGGTAAGAGATCAAAGTGGGAACTAAAAGGGCAAGTAACTGGACTCCTGCAAGTAACAAAGATAAAGTCTGAAGATCATCACACATACATCAATTACAATAAACTTTACTTTTAAAATTAGGCAATTCCCGCAGTAGTCTCAGTCATAATAAAACATAATCAAATTGAATCTGTCTTAGACTTCAACAATAACTCATAATTAATGTTAAATATTTACTTAATGCCAAGCTATGTTTGGGCTGGAGACCAAGTTTTTAAGATTTTATAGTTTAGATTTATATTAAATTTGTTTTATTAAAAAAATATACTGGCTAGGGACACCTGGATAGCTCAGTCGGATAAATGTCCAACTCTTGATCCCAGCTCAGGTTTTGATCTCAGGGTCATGAGTTGAAGACCCACTGGGCTCCATGATGGGTGTGGAGTCTACTTTAAAAAAAAGTTAAAAAATACTGGCTAAAAGGGTAAAAAGGAATAAGTCCTTTACAAATGCTATCTGGTGGAATGTATTCTGAGAGTAAGATCATGACATTTTTCATGGTATTTCAGAATAGAGAGTTTAGAGTAGGAAACAAGAACCTGAACAGCTCAATTTACTATTATTAAACTGAAACTAGGTATTTCCTTATTTTTTTTTAAGATTTTATTTATTTATTTGACAGAGAGAGATCACAAGTAGGCAGAGAGGCAGGCAGGGAAAGGAAGAAGCAGGCTCCCTGCTGAGCAGAGAGCCCAATGTGGGCCTCTATCCCAGGACCCTGAGATCATGACCTGAGCTGAAGGCAGAGGCTTTAATCCACTGAGCCACCCAGGCAACCTAGGTATTTCCTTCTTTTAAAAACAGAAATACAACTCTTTCCTATTTTATCATCCCCCCACAGTAAAACCCACAGTGAGGGAAAAATATCTCAAAAAGAAGCAAATATGTAGAATTGAGGGTTAAAAAAACAAGAACCTGTATCTGGTTGACATAAATTCTAAGCCCTTAAAGATTTACTTGGAAGTTTAATCCCATTTACTAGTCTCTTTGTCTTCCCATGTTATCAATTCCAGGATGGAATTGTTAATAAGGAAATTAAATTTCATTAAAACTGGTATTTTTCTTTAAAAACTGTGATCATATATACATATGTATCTGATGATCAACACTGAGAAGAATAATTTTTTCCACTTTTATTTGTTAATTTTTATAGAATGATGGTAGCCAAGGTTGCAGGGGAACAGGAAGCATCTGATACAGGATGTGGAATGTAACATTCACTGACGTCAAGAAAGACAATGATAATAATAATGAGATCTTTCCAGACCCCTAATCCCATTCTGGTCCTGAACATCTTTCCCTGCTGTATTTTTTCCTGCACAGCACCTTCCTAATCCAGCATCTATTATATCTACATCCAAAATTAATGCAGTTATATCCATTTTTACTTCTATACAAAGTTATGTATATAGATACATGTATACTATGTTTATCTATACAAAATTTTATGTTTATACATAAAATATATACAGATATACCCAAGGTGGAGGGAGGGTGTTCACTGTCTGTTTTTGCACTACAATATAAGCTCCACGAGAGCAGGGACGTTTGTGTAGTTATTTCACGATGAGAACATACCTGGTACATAGTAGGCACTCAGTAACTATTTGTTGAACGAATGAACAAACACAAACACCCTTTGCCTTGAAAAGCCCTCAGAAGTTTTTTATCAGTTGGATATTTTTCCATGTCTAAGTTTCATGACAAAGAAAGGTAGCAAACTGATATTTTAAAAGTCCCCCAAATCCTCCAAGTAGCTAGATTTAGCTCAACTTCCCTCACACAGAATTATAACAGTACTGTATAATAAGAACTTCCATAGAAAATATAATGAATTATCAAATAAGTATGAAATTATCTTCAGTACACTGTGCATACTAAAGCAGACAAGGTTTGCAACATCAGGTTGAAAAGCAAGGTTTTGGTTTTAACAGTTAATTAACTAGAAAAAATATAAATTACTTAAATACCCATCAAGTACTATAAATATGCTAGGAATTTTAGAAAAATATATAATTCATCTCTATCTAAAGCTATTACTGCCTAGTTGAAAAGGGTATCCAGCACATCAAACAATTAGAGAATTGAATGCTAAAAACCTATGGTGAACATTTGAGATAGAGTTCCTCAAAAGCCTCATAAAGTAGAGGAATACTTTAGGATTTTATAGTTTTAGTGATTATCTTAAAACCACAAGCCCATAGAACAAGGTGGATTATAACTGCCAAAGAAATTATATGAAGGGAAAGATAAGAGGGGGCTGAGTAATCGGGCAACATTTCTTGTAAATGAGATCTGATGCAGGTTAAATCTGTTTGTGTAAGAAGAAATGAGGGGAAGAAACATACCTGAGGAGAGTGAAAATAGACTGAAGACTGTACAGAGGTTAAAATAAGCCATGTGAGAAAAGTGGGCCAGTCAGGGTAGTGGGCACATATTGGGAAGCAGAATAAAAGTTTGGAAAACTGAGCAAGGATGTTCATATTCAATGCAGTAATCCAAGAGGAAACTACTCCAATTCTTTTTTTCTTTTTTTAAAGATTTTATTTATTTGAGAGAGAGAGAAAGAGCTGGCATGCCAGAGAGAGAACATGAGCAGAGGAGAGGGGCAGGGAGAGAGAGAGAAGCGGACTCCTTAATAAGCTGGGAACCCAACGTGGGGTTTGATCCCAGGACCCTGGATCACGACCTGAGCTGAAGGCAGACATTTAACTGACTGAACCACCCAGACACCCCACTACTCATAATTCTTTTCCTTCTTTCTTTCTTTCTTTCTTTCTTTCTTTCTTTCTTTCTTTCTTTCTTTCTTTCTTTCTTTCTTTTTTTTTTTTTTTAAGATTTTATTTATTTGACACAGAAACACAGCCAGAGAGAGAACACGAGTAGGGGGAGTGAGAGAGGGAGAAGCAGGCTTCCTGCCGAGAAGGGAGCCCGATGTGGGGCTCGATCCCGGGTCTCCAGGATCATGACCTGAGCCGAAGGCAGTCACTTAACCAATCGAGCCACCCAGGCGCCACCACTACTCACAATTCTTAAACAAAGGAGAGGTCAAATTGATGGGGAATATCTGCTGGGAAACTATTAGTGCTATTTAGTTATGAGACGATTAAGTACAAGGATATGAAGAAAGATTCTCTTGAATCCCAGAGAAGTTTCAAAAAAAGATAGGACAAGTTTTGAGTAACAGATTGAATAAAGATGATGAACAAGAATTAAGACTCCAATATAATTCCAATGTCTTTAGCTTATAACTCTGGTTATGTTGGATAAAAAAACATTCACTGTCTATTTCTGTAATGGAAACTATTAAGTTAAAAACAAAAAATTAGCATTTGTAACTGATGTGAAGAAATCTGGCTGTAAAACAAATTTAAAAGCTGAAAATTTACCTTCTTGGAATTACATTACTATATTTTACGTAACTATATATTATAATTTTAAGTGTTAGTGAGATATATCAGCAATAAGCATTATCATGGTTTCTTCATTTTTTAACAGACTGCTTCACTTTTTGTATTATAGGAAGACTTTTAAGAAGTATGGTTAAATTGGCATTTAAAAACATTAAGATAAATCTAAGGCCGAATGCATGCAAAAACCAAAGGTAAATGAGTCCTATTAATGGGATATGATGGCATTCATATCCATCAGGAAGGTAATGTCAAATCAGTGAATAAATGAATGAGCATTTATGATAAATTTGATGGCCACAATTTTACCTTTGGTTTTGGCCCTCATGGCCCCAAACATAGGCCATGGTATCAGTCATAACATTTCTATCCAAACAATCTATTAATATCTAATTTCAACTAAACTTATCAACTCCAAACAGTTGTTCTTCCTGACTTTTCCAATTTTGACACTGCTTCCATGTTTCTTCCAGGTAACAGTCATGTTTGGCTCTTCTCTTTCTACCTATAACTAATCACTCATCAAGTCAGATCAAAACCTTTTTTTCATAATCTCCTCTGCATTTCTTTTTTTCCATTATCATAGTTCTGGATTATTATTTTTTTTAAGATTTTATTTATTTGAGAGAGAGAGCACGCATATGTGTGCGAGTGTGAGTGTTCTGGAGGGGAGAGTGGAGGGGGACGGAGGGGGCAGGTAGACTCAGCGGCCAACTCAGGGTTCAATCTCAGGACCGGAGACCACCAATGGAGCCAAAACCAAGAGTCAGATACCACCCAGGCACCTCTAGATTATTATTTTATAGTGAAGCTCTTACAATAACTTTTTCAAAGTCTCTACTATCTTTCCAATTTCCTGTAAAAATTTTTTCAAGGGAAGAAGAAAAAACTTATAATAGAAAAAAATGGATATAATTGTTAGCTGAGAATAATCTAGCAATACATATTAAAAGCCTTAAAAATGTACATTCCTTTCAACCGCCAGTAATTTCACATTAAGGAATTTATCTGACAGATATAATAAAAAATGTGTGCAAAGATATCTGTAGAAGTATACTCATCTCAGTTATTTATGATTTTGAAAAATTGGAAACACTTAATGTTCAATCATAAGGTACTAGCTTAAAAAATGTAGTCTTTCTAAAACAATTAAAAGTCATTTTTTTAGAAGCGACTGCTTTCGGCTCAGTTCATGATCCCGGAGACCCGGGATCGAGTCCCACATCGGGATTCCTGCTCGGCGGGAAGCCTGCTTCTCCCTCTCTCAGTCCCTCTGCTTGTGTTCCCTCTCTAACTCTGTTTCTCTCTGTCAAATAAATAAATAAAATCTTTAAAAAAAAATAAATAAGTCATTTTTTAAAGAAAAAATTTTAGATTATGATGAAATCAAGGGAATAAAGAGGAATAGGTATTAAACTGTGGAAGTCTCTGATTAAATGGATGTATCTGGCAGCTTTTTATTAAATAAAAATAATTTTTAAATTTCAAAACTGGAGGTATTTTAACAATGATGTTTGGTATTAATACTAATCTGATCCTATTTATTATAAAGTTTTTGAACTTCTATTATGAACACCATAATAAATTACTTTTATAAACCTATTAAATATCCAAATTTTTCCTAATTCTTAAAGAGTACATTACTAGGAAAAAAAATCAATGTGTTGAAAGGCCATCAGTAATTTATTTTAACCTCTTGCTCATAAAAAAATGAATATAAATAAACTCAATACATTATGTTGGTAGCATTCAGATAGTAACTACTCCTTAGTAAACTTATTGGAACTTATTGGTGCAATGGCCTGTGTCCAGTATCAAGATATATATGATTTACACACACACATAATATATATATAATATATATATAAATACAGTTCTTCATCTTGGACTATTGGCTTTTTATAAGAATACTTACTGTTCTGTTCTTCCCCAAGAGTAACTAATGTTTCCAGAACTTTGATTCCTTCTTGAACAGCTATAAGTTCTGTGCTACTGGCTGGTCTGTTTCTCTCAACAGCTTTCAGCTTTTCAACCACTATTGGAGCTAAGGAATGGATATATGGAGTTGAAAGGGCACGATTGGAATGTTGGAAGACTGAGAGGAGAAGCTGGTAACACTTGGCTTGCACCTATATAAGAAATTAATTTTATTAACACATGAGATGGTTCTCATTTGCTGTACACACTGCAACTTAATATATGCTGAAAAGATACGATACTGCATGATGAAAATAAAAGTGTGGGATGAATTAATACAATTTTCTATTTATAGAAATACTATTAGAATAATAAAAATTCTAATAAGCTAACTAAAAAAACTAACTGAAAATAAATTAATTACATAAATTTTCTTTATATGGTAACTGCCAAATTATAAAGCTTATATAATTCATTTATTTCTATAGTGTGGAAGAAGCTATAAATCAGGAATTCCAATTTATGTTTTTAATTTTTTCTTTGCTTGACAATTGTCCTTTCCATTTTAACTTAACATATTTATTAAGGAAGGCTAATATTTAAATGATGTCAAACAATGCTATAAAAATACACTGGTTTGACAACTCAAATTCATCTGAATTCTCTGGAAATGACTGCTTATGCCAATTTAAGTTTTCCAGGCCTATAAAGTAAAATTTCATTGGCTCCATTTTTAGCTTAAAAGGACTTCATAGTAACAACAACAACAACAAAAAAAAACAAAACAAAAAAACCCACAAAGAAACAAAAAAAAAAAAAAGGGAAGGAAGGAAGGAAAGATAAAAGGAAGTCCATCACCATATGGGACAAATAATAGAATAAAGCTGTTTCAGCACTTTGGTAGAAGAGAAGTTGCCGGACCTTGCTGGACTTGGGCAATGTTTTCAAAACACAGATTTATGATTCAGGAAGACACCAGCAAAGTCTAGGAATCATGTTATGAAGCTGATTTTTATCTGATGTGCAGTAGGCTTGAGAATCATTAGTTTAGACTTTGACATTGTGAAGCTAAAAAAAACCTATCTTCTAGAAAAACTGGCTTTCAACAGGTTGATCAAAACATGTAATATAAATTTATTCTTTAATGCTTTTGGTGCCATTAAGTAAACAGTGAAAAATATAATCATAGACTCATGCAAAATCTCTACCATTATACGCCAGAATTAATCAAATATTTTAGATACTGGAAAATTTTTTGCAGGTGTAAATATACACACATGTGTGTCTCCTATTGCTTAAACTGAGTGATCTTTCCCAGGTTTTCTATTTAAAAGCCATATAACAAATATTTAGATTTTAATATGATATATCACCCATTTAAAAATGAATCAAATCTGAAACTTTACTGATAAAGTGGAATGTTTACCTCTCTATTTAAGTGTAACTTACCCATGGGTCACATGAATTCAGTGCATTTTTAAATCTGTTCATGCAGCCATTCTGTAATGACTGTACTCCTATTATTTCACTACTAGCAGACCACAGGAAGAGTGCAACTGCTGTCAGCATGCTTACTTCATCAGGCATAGGCATGGAATCTTCTGAAATACACAAATAATATTAAAATATATGAAAAAGGAAAGCTATGTGCAGTTTCCAACGTGTTTTGAAATTCTAATCTTGAACAATAACCCTTTCTCCCCCAGTGACACTTATAGCAGTATGTGCCTTAATAATACAACACATAAACAACTTTATGAATGGAACTCAAGTACTAATAAGGAAATAGGGATACTTTATCATAAGTCCTGTATCGAAGTCCTTTTTCCTTATTTTTCTGGATGGTAAAATAATAACTGAAAAAAAATTAGGCATAAATTCTAGCAAGAACACTACAAGAGAAAGCAAATTTGAATGAAAGATAACACAGTAATATAAAATTACTTAAAAGTTATGTAACTTCTTTGTAGTTTAGATGAATCAAAAATTTCCAAATACTTTCCTTCTAACAAAGTTAAGTGATTATAAGATATTCTAAGTAATTTAAAAATCCAGAGTAGACCTTCTTAGTGATAACACCTTTCTATTCAGTAAATATGAAACCTATATATTTTACACAACCATAATCAAAAAACTCTTGGGTGCCTGGGTGGCTCAGTGGGTTAAAGCCTCTGCCTTCGGCTCAGGTCATGATCTCAGGGTCCTGGGATCGAGGCCCCTGTCGGGCTCTCTGCTCACCGGGGAGCCTGCTTCCTCCTCTCTCTCTGTCTGCCTCTCTGCCTACTTGTGATCTCTCTTTCAAATAAATAAATAAAATCTTTAAAAAAAAACTCTTACACAATTTCTTGAAGACGGTGTTCTTATAATTTTAAAGAACTTCTATAATTTATTTGGGAATAAATATAACCTAATGGAAATAGAGTATATAATCAGAAATACATGAATATTTATATTTACAGTTATTCTAAAGAAAACTACTGCTAAACATATAAAATAAGAGACCTAAATTATTTTGTCACTATCATTTCTTTCACAGCTGAACTTAGTAACATTCTTTCAGTATGAATTTGGACCAATTTGAAAACTTCAAATACTCGATGATAATCAGTAATTTATCAAAATTATGAACATATATATTTGATATGTTAACATTTAGTATTTACGGTACTGGCATAAAATAGAATGAGGTAAGAAGAACAGTCAGAAAGAAGCCTATTAATGTAACATAAAGAAAAAAAGAGATGTAAAACTTGAAAGATTTAGCCAATCTACAATAATCTAAGTCATACCTCTTAAAAACCTGAGCACTCCATAGTAGGAATATTATCGTAGGTGAAATGAAAACATTTTCTAACTCAGTTTGTGATGCTGTAAGCAATTTTTTGTTGGAAAATTAACACTTTATTTTAAAATTGTGATTTTAAGATTTGCCATTTAAATACTGTTTTCTACTAAAAGAAATCAGGGCTGTTTTGGAGAAGTGATGGAACCAGAACACTAACAGGAAAAATACAAAGTGAGTCGGCTATATCTTTGGTGCAAGAAAGTAAAAATGTGCTCAAGAAATAATGGGGATGTCAAAACGATAATAACGGACCCAATGAATTAAAAAAAAGGATCATAAGTCTGTACTGATAACAGTAAACACATAAGGAAATAAAAAATAAGGGCAAAGAAAAGGCTCTTTCTGTGAAATGCTAGCTAATAGATGTAAAAGGAAGAAAATTAAGGTAGAAGGAGAAAATTATCATTTTGACATCATCACAGTAATGACTGTTTCAATTACAACAGATGTTACAACTGCTGGGAGCCTGACTGGCTTAGTCAGCGCAGCATGCAACTCAATGTCAGGGTCATGAGATGAAGCCCTGTGCTGGGGGTAGGGTTTACTTAAAAATCAAACCAAAAAACCCCAAAGCCATTTGGTGAAAGTTTGATGGGGAACAGATAATTGACAGAGTTTCAAATTATCTCCCCACAAATTCCCTACTAGTTATAAAAGGGGAAAACATAATGTTATGGTGGAGAAATATGGCAGACACCATCTTAATCAAGTTATTAAAGTCAACATTCCCAACAATGGGACGAAGCAACATCACATGCCTTCTTAGAAGATGCATGGAGAAAGACATTAAAATACTCATATAGCATTCCTGCCAAAAAAGCATAACCTGAATTTAACCACGAGAAGAAGAAACATACAATTCCAAATTAAAAACCAATCTGTAAAATAGATATCTGTGCTTTCAAAAAACATTACTATCATGAAAGATTAGTAGAAAGAGAAAAGTTCTATTAAAGTCATTATTAGGACGACTGGTAAAAAATTTTTTTAAAGATTTTATTTATTTGACAGAGAGAAACACAGCCAGAGAGGGAACACAAGTAGGGGGAGTGAGAGAGGGAGAAGCAGGGTTCCTGCCGAGCAGGGGGCCCGATGTGGTACTCGATCCCGGGTCTCCAGGATCCTGACCTGAGCTGAAGGCAGTCGCTTAACCAACTGAGCCACCCAGGCGCCCCAGGACGACTGGTAAAATTTGCATCTGAACAGTAATAGCATTGTATCAATGTTAAATTGCCTACATTTGATAATTCTTCTGTTGGCTGTGTAAGAGAATGCTCTTGTTCATAGGACATCTCTGAAGCATTTAGTAGTGAAGAGTCATGACGACTTCAGTGTATTCCAAAGGGCTGAGCAAAATTAACACTGACATTAACAATAATATGCAGATTATAGAGTAATAAAATGTGACAAAATGTTAACAGCTGGTGAATCTACAAGGGTATACTGTAGTTCACATTTTTAAAGTTTGAAACCTATTTGAAAATTTTTTAAAAATGAAAAAAAATGGCAGCAATCTTACGAGTATACACTATCTTCAAGGAGATCTATATATGTGTGTCCACATTCAAGTACATACACATGCACATTTCTTCTAAGTGGAAGTCTCAGATTTCATACTAGGAAATATCATTTCCTAAATAAAAATTCCCTATTATAAAACTTACCTTGTAAAGCAAGGGATCCTGCTTGTCTTGCTTACAAATACTATACAAATAATACTTGTGACCATGACTCCTACTTCATACTGACTGCCTCCTGAGAATTCAGTTCTGAACAGAATATCTTAGGCAAGTTAATTCTTTTTTTTTTTTTTAAGATTTTATTTATTTATTTGACAGAGAGAGAGATTACAAATAGGCAGAGAGGCAGGCAGAGAGAGAGGGGGAAGCAGGCTCCCCGCCGAGCAGAGGGCCCAATACGGGCCTCAATCCCAGGACCCTGAGATCATTACCTGAGCTGAAAGCAGAGACTTTAACCCACTGAGCCACCGAGGCACCCAAGCTAGTTCTTTTTAAAAGTTTTATTTATTCATGAGAGAGAGAGGCAGAGGAAGAAGCAGGCTCCCTGCTGAGCAGAGAGTCTGATTCTGGACTCAATCCCATGACCCTGGGATCACGATCTGAGTCGAAGGCAGATGCTTACCCATCTGAGCCACCCAGGCGCCCAGCAAGTTAATTTTCTTATCATAACTTTAAGTTAACTTAGTATTAATGAACAAGATTGATAAAATACCAAAACCTTCCCACATAATTGACAATTGGAGAAACACGATTATTGACTATGGAACTGCTCCATGAAAAAAAAACCCAATATTTATATTTTTAAACAAATTCTTTTCTTTGTTATTAGTATCTATTTATCTATTTATACATGTACACATATACATACACATATAAATATGGCATTTAACATCTCTTTGTCAAAAACCTACTTTAAAAAGTAAAACATTAACTCATGATAAAGCTAAAATAGTTTCAGTAGCATTAATAAAACTAAAGTTTTCTCTTCCAAATAATTAATATTAAAAAAATTCAGATGATAAAAATAACACATGGTCATTGCTTAACAATATAAAAATGGTTAGGGAAAAATAAGTAAACTTTTAATTCTACCATTTGGTGACAGTTTGATTTCTAAAAATTTTATTTATTTTTTGTTTGTTTGTTTGTTTGAGAAAGAGACCACACGCAGAGGGCAGGGGGAGGGAGGGAGCAGAATGGAAAGAATCTCAAGCAGACTCCATGCCAGTATGAAGTCTGATGCAGGGCTCCATTTCAGGATCCTGACTGAGATCATAACCTGAGCCAAACCAAGAGTTGGATGCTCAACCAACTGAGCGACCCAGGTGCCCTGTGACAGTTTAATTTTTAGATTCTGGCTGAATTTCTTCCAGACTGTGGTAGTTTTTCTTTTATATGTAGTTATTCACAAATATGATTTTTAATCAGTATAATGGATATATAACCCAAATTGATACACAGTCATATATTTTATAATTTTTCCCACTTCCAGGTAGTTGTATTTATGACACATTTTCATTATTGTAAAACAGACCGTCATAAATGGCCTTGAACATTAGGAATCCTTCAAGGCTCTTTGTACATTCTATAGAATTGATTCTCTGGAAGTTTAAACCATTTTTAAAACCCCTTCAGCAAAGTATGAAAATGTTCTCTTGGTACCAATTCCAACTGTACAGATTCATTTCTTAAAAAAATCAATTTTACAAGAAAGAATTTTATATTACTTTGTTTTTGTTTGTATTTCTTTGCTTAAATGATAATGTGGCTGACTTCTTTACATGTGTGGTGGTCCCCTCTTATCTCCTTTTTACCAATGTGTGTTCTTTCCTTTCCTCTTTCTTCTATCAGGTGTTAAATATTTATCTTATAAGACTTCTTTGTGCATTAATGATACTAACACTGACATAAATAATACTATTTTTCAGTTGTCTTTTTTACCAGCTACCTACCTACCTGTTTTGACAGGTAGAAGTTAATTTCTATATGGACTAATACATTGATATTTTCCATTCTTACACTTACATACTCTTTTGTCATTCTTACATATTTTACATACAAAATTTTACATATATTTTCTTTATTTTTAAAATTATACATTACCACTTTAATATCTCTGGTATTTATTTTGAGTCATGATAGAAGGTAAGGGCCTAACTGGAACTGGCGTCTCAAATAGCTGACACAAACCATTTGAGGAATAATGAATGTGCTCTTATCATGTATTATATTCTCACATAGATGAATGTCTGTTTTAAGTAATTTATGTGTTTCATTGCCCTGTCTCTTGATTCATGGACCTGCTCCACAGTCTTTGAGTGAACATGTTTTAATAGGTGATAGGTGACATGGCAAATCTTTAATTATTATTCTTTATTTTCAATCCTCTGACATTTTCTTTACAATGGAAATACAATGAAAGAAAAAGTCAAACACAGAAGAAAAATGGACAAAAAAATGTGAATAAGCATTTCTCCCAAAATTAAACACAAGCATGAAAAAATGCTTATCTCACTAGGAAAATGAGAAATGCAAGTTAAAACAAAAAGACAGTACATTTTACCCATCAGATAGCAAAATTTAAAAGTCTGAAATACCAAGTATTGGTAAGGACATGGAAAAATAGAGATTATCATACACTGCTGGTAGTTGTGTAAATTCATATGGCTACTTTGGAGAGTAATTTGGCCATGTCTGATAAAATTAAAATTAAAATGTGCCATCAATTCCACTTCTAGAGGTACGCCAGAAAAAATCTCAAAGGACAAATGCATGAAAAATTTATAAAGATTTTCACGGCATCAATTTTTATAATAGGGAAAAAGATCAGTAACAGCAGAAATATCAGTTGAGAAGGGAATGAATAATAATTGAAAATTCATGTGATGGAACAACATAGAGATTAAAAGGCATAAATGAGAGTTTTATATATACACATTAATAGTTCAAAAAAACCCTATTCTTGAGTGAGAGTGTAGAAGTAGAATGATATACTACCGTATTACTCATGTAAATTTAAAAACACAAAAGAGGGATGCCCGGCTGGCTCAGTCAGTTAAGCATCCACTTTGGCTCAGGTCACAATCCCAGTGTCCTGGGATAGAGTCTGGCATCAGGCTCCCTGTACAGTGCGGAGCCTGCCTCTCCCTTTGCCTCATGCTCCCCCTGCTGTGCTTTCTCTCTGTGTCAAATAAATAAGTAAAATCTTAAAAAAATAAAAACACAAAAGAAATACTATATATAGTTCGTGACTATCTCAGTCAATATAGAATTCATATGTACATTTATTTATACATGTATTTTTAATATTTATTAATACATACCTATGTTTATTAATATAGGAAGTATATTTATTTACCTATATAAGTATTTATGGAATGAAACATCAAAATCGAGACTGTGGTTTCATTTGAGGATAAGCTGGGGTGGTGACAGATACTTCAATTTTCCTATTTTATTATTTTTATTACAAAGAAAATATATGAAGCAAACAAATATATTAACACATATCAATTTGTTTCTGTGTATATTTTCTTAAATTTTCTGTCCTTTTTTGGGAACATGTATTTAAGTGCTGAGACAAGGACACTTACAGACAACTCAGAAAGGGGTACTAACGTTCCCATCTGCAAGGTGTGACTTAAACACCTCTCTGGGTCAATTCGGTGTTATAAAGCACTTTTTGGACAAGCTCATTCAATTAGTTACTGACAGACAGATTATGGAATCTGAAGCCCTGATTAGGTTACCTGGCTGAGAATATTCCAGAATACATGCGAGAGTGCTGCGAATTAGAGCTGTCCACTGTTTCTGCGTGTCCTCAGTCTTGGCCATTGAGAGCGTGACGATGCTTTTAATCCCTTGAAGTGCTGCGCTGACTGGCGGAGGAACCTGATTATCTGCAGACTTGATCGCTGTGTCTTTCAATATTCTTGCAATTAAAAACAGAATCGTGGGCAGGATTGTCATACACCCTGAAGTGAAAACAAATCAGATTACCTCATAACTACTCAGTTCTCATATTACAGTTCTTTCAATTGTTTTTACAATTGATTGTGGTTAATATTACTTTTTCCCTTGTTGTTATGCAAAATTTACTGCATTACTATCACTATAATTCAATGTTTGGAAAAGAAAGTGAGAAAGTAGCAATTTATTTTAAAGAAGACAATTTTTTTTTCTTTTTCCAACTAGCCTTATTTTTATTTTTTTCCAATATTTCACCTACTCAATACGTTGTACCTTTCAAAATGAAAATGAGAATAGAAGGTAGAAAAATGGAAGGGTAGCGCTACCATATACTTTGATAACTATCTGAGTAACTTGATGAATCTGGTAGCAATTCTAAGACATGTAATCAACCTTCAGTGTACTCAAGTCAGCCTTAACCAAGAGGAGGAAAAAGTGATGAAAAGACTGTATGAGTAAGCAAAGAAGAAATGAAAAAAATCCTGGAATTTGTAGCTGAAAGTAGGGTCATAGAATCTAACCTCCCACCTCCTGGAAGATGCTCAACACTTTCTCAGGCCAACGGAAAACTCATTATTTTCACATCTACAGGCTTGTGTGCGGTTGAAATTTACCTTTATACCCCTGATACTATTTCTTCCTTCCAGATAGAGGGAAAGTCTATGTTTCCATCGAGTACTTTTCAGATATCTTCAGACAACTATCATCTTTGCAGCCATACTTTCTTTAGTTCCTCCTAAGAGTTGGTGGTCACACTCATCTGATGTTTTTTCAGTTTGTCAGTTACTCAAGTGTGGCAAACAGAACGGAAACTAACAGGTTTAGTTATCCCACCATACGTCTGTCTGCCAATATCCCGGGCCTTGACTCAAGCTGTAGTTCTACCTCCTTGCTGAAGTTTGTCTGAAATATATCTGAAGAACATCTTAAGTTTGGGGTTTTTTAAAATCCTTACTCTTTATAGGCTCCTAAAGGTCAAGACACCATAAAAGACTAACTTCTCCTTCCATATTTGAGATTTAAGAGAAAAATAAGTTATAATAGCACTTAAAATCAAAGGCAAGCTCATCCCTGTCTATTGTAATAGAAAGCATTTCCAAACAGTGATTAATAACCGTACCAGCAGGCGAACAAAGGGACGGCAAGTCAGAGAGTATGGTGACTGTGGCTGCCACCAAACGAGCACTTTCTTCCGACAGTCGAGTTTTGGTGGCTATGTGACTGGGTGAATCTGACATCTTGGTACTGAGATGTGGCATATGCCGTACTAAAATGAACATCAACAGCTCCATAGTTGCAAACACAAGAGATTTTCCGGGAACAAGACCACCGCTGTCACCGCCTTCTCCTACTATAGGACACGACTCTTTTTCCATATCATCTTCATCTTGGTGAAAGAAAATTTGGTGATGTTTCCAGAAAAAAAAAAATTAATGGCACAGAGTAGATAAAACTACATAGTAAGTATATTTGAGAAATTCTTTTAAAAGAATTTACAACTGAATGTCTAACTGGCAACATGTATTTCTCAGAATAATTCTCTGCCTTGTTATAATTCTGTTTATTGACCTCTCCTTAAAAGTAAAGGACAATCCATTTTTTTAAGATTTTATTTATTTATTTGACAGAGAGAGATCACAAGTAGGCAGAGAAGCAGGCAGAGAGAGAGGAGATGCTGGCCTCGATCCCAGGACCCTGAGATCATTACCTGAGCCGAAGGCAGAGGCTTTAACCCACAGAGCGGCCCAGGTGCCCACAATCCATTTTTTACTTCAAAAATTTTTATTAGGTATTTGTATTAGAAATGTATTTCATATTATGAGGAACATATATGTTAGGTTGAAGCACGTGACACTTTTGAAGGTGAAAAATAGTTGACTTCCAGCAATTTCATTTGGTTCTTCCTTTTTTTTTTTTTAAGATTTATTTATTTGAGAGAGAAAGAACACAAGCAGGAGGGGCAGAGGGGGACAGAGAGCGAGAGAGAACCTCAAGCAGACTCCACAGTGAGAGTGGAGCCTGACATAGGGCTTGATCCCAAGACCCTGAGATCATGACCTGAGCTGAAACCAAGAGTCAGATGCTCAGCTGACTGCACCACTCAGGTGCCCCTCATTTGGTTCTTCCTAATGAAAGCAAAATCAATTACAAATCTTCTACATCGCTATGTTTTTTATTAAAAACTTCCTGGTATTGATCCTTAAAAAGTTAGAGTACAAATAAGATGTACTTCCGAGTTAGTATAATTTCTAGTGCTTACTTAGAGTGTTCCTTTTTTCTTGCAGATAATCCTGAGCAGCTCTTACTATCTGTTGTACGACCCCAGTGACCAGCAGCTGAACGGAGGGTGGGTTCCAGGTCAACAGGAGGCGGTGCAGAACACTTAGCAACTCAACACCAATCAGCTGGTATAAATTAATACACATAAATTTAGTTCATCTTAATTTCAAAGGACAAACTTACATTATTATATTCTAAGAAAATATGCATGTAAAAATAAATCAATTTGATAGCTAAAATTAATATATATGACTCTGTAACAAATAAGAACACTCTAACAATCTTGAAAAATGGTCATGTTCTATACCAACATATTTTCAGTCAACAAATTACTGTGGATACTAGGCACCTTTAGGAAGTCCCTCTTCCATTCATCTCAGCAACTATTACAAACTTTCACGGCTCACTTTAAGCCTCTTACAATCTTCTACATCAAACCCACCCAATGAACCTGCCTCAAATTTCAAAGACAAAGAAAAAAACTTAACTCTAACCAACGCACCTTTAACTTTTTCCTTAAGATCAAGGGTCCAGACTCTGCCCAAGGCTGATTAATCTTTCCTTATTTGCTTCCTGTCCTATCCTATCTGACCTCCCAAGGATTCTTCAAGGACCTTGACTGTATTCCATATGTCTTCAGCTTCTCTCTCTAGGTCGGTTCCTCTCCCAGTATAAGGAAAACACTCAAGTCTTTTCTGTTTAATTCCCACCCGCCTCCCAAATCCTCTCAGAATCTTCTTTCTGTCCCCAAGTCCTTATCTCTATCGTGCTTCCCCTGGACCCAGCCCAGAGGCTTCCAGTTCTTTCACCCCCCCATTCCACCCCTCACCCTTCCACAATCTGGCATCTGTCGACCTGAGAAAATGCTCCATCTGAAGTCACTAGTAACCTTGCCTGGATTCTCTTCTTTGTAAACTGGATTCTGGTTCTTTTGAGACTGTTGTCTATCCTTGAAACTCTCCCTTGCCCTGGAAACTCTGTTCTCTCTTAGCTCTCCTCCTACCTCTCTAGTAGTCTCCAGTGCCGACTTATTTCCCTCATCTCCATCCTTGTTTGCTATTTGTAATAATACATTCACGTTCCAGGCCCGGCTTTCTTTTTTTCTTCCTTTATTCTGTTTTCGTAGGCCAGTGTAACTTGCTATTTCTCTGGCAATAAAATGAAAAGAGCCTCTTAACTGGCCTTCCTGCCTCCCTTGTCACCTCTTATTGACCAGTTTCACAAGGTTGATGAAAGTGATCAAATTCTATATATACCATGTTCTGAAATACAAGTTTAATCAGGTCATTCCTCTATTTTAACATTTTTAAAAAGATTTTTATTTATTTATTTTAGAGAGAGTGTGAGTGAGAGAGAGCATGAGAAAGGAGAAGGTCAGAGGGAGAAGCAGAGTCCCCATGGAGCTGGGAGCCCGATGTGGGACTTGATCCTGGGACTCCACGATCATGACCTGAGCTGAAGGCAGTGGCTTAACCAACTGAGCCACCCAGGCGCCCTGTTTTAACATTTTTAATGATTCCTTATCACATTTAAGACAGATTTTAAACCCTTTCACATGCCAGACAGGAATTGTCATGATTTGGCTTTTTCCCTGTCATGCAGCCTCAACTCCTAACAACTCCATGTGCTCCATTTGTCTTAGCTGTAGTAAAAGACACTAGTGTCCTTGAACTTGTCAGGCTCTCTCACGTCTCCTTGTCTTGGGATTTGCTTTTCTCCCAGAGAGGAAAACCCATCCCTCTTGCGATGCCTCACTAATTCCTCTTTTCCGATTTAATCCAACCCTCACCTCCTATGAGAAGCCATTCCCGACTCTCCTTGATAATGTCAGGGCTCCTCCCCTCTATTCTCCTCAGACCTTCACATACCTTCACTAGCTCAGCACCTGTCATCCTTATCTTCCGATCCAGGTGCAGGGAGACCACTTTTGATACCTATAGCCTCAAATTGTTTCTGATGCAGGACAGGCACAGAGTAAAAGTTGTTGGGTGAATGAAGACAATAGTGATGATCTTGAAATTATAGGATCCAACTCAGGAAAAAAAATATAATCCATCCAAGTGTAAAGCAGTGCTTGGATAAACAAAACATTACTGAGTCAAAAAAAAAAAAATAGCTAGGTAGTTGGGTGTGGGATGTATTATGTTCAAAAAAATAAGCGAGTATAAACATAGTATTCTCTCTTCACTCACAGATTAAATTTTAAATTTTATAGAAACTGGAAGTTTCTGGCAGTATTCTGTAGTTTAGCTGAGGAGCAGCTTCAGGCTGCAAGGCTGGGGCACAACAAGAGTTCATCAGTGAGTGACTCTCGTAATCACAAAGCATATGCTGTTTTATTTTGGTTTTGATCAGCATCATGTACACAACTAATTTTGATATAATGAATGCTAGCAACTTTCTTTTTTATTTGTTTGTGTTTTATGGAAAATTACCTCACATTATAGTGATGGTGACCAATAAGATGGTTCTTATTATGACAAGAAAAGAATTTCTAATTAAAAAGAATAACAAATCTGCCGGTAGCTTGGTTCTATAACATGAATAAAGTCCTCTAATTATTACAGGCAGAAATCAGAAAAAGCAATTCATTATACTGTTTAATGAGTAGTTGAGCCAGTACCAAAAAAAAAAAATCATTAAATGAGATATAAAACTTTGTCAAACATTTAAATGAGGTGTAATTTATTTAACAGGTTTATAAATTACTTCAGTCCTTTATCAGTAAGGTCTTTAGCTGGGACTGAAGGCATCCCTTAATTTTTAGTTTTACTTGATTACCGATAAACACATCTAAGAAGATATACGGACTACGTCTATGCTGGCTGTGCCTAGTCATCCAACATTCACGATGTCAAAAAGTCAAAATCCTGAATACTTATTATATATTTATTTCATGGGGGAGAAAATTATCTTAAGATAAATATGATGAAAACAAAGCCTACAATGTATTATCTGTTACAGAAATATACTGTACCTGATCTTCTGCAATATGGATTCGGGCATAAGGAGAATCTAGCAAGGTGTGTAAGGCCTGCAGACATGCTGTAACATGTTCAACAGGCTCCTCAGGTCTGGGGGAACAAAGGAACTGTATGCTCACACCTGCGATGTACATAAGAAAAACACACGTTTGTCACTAAAAAACACTTTGTTGCTCTGATGTCAGATTTTTTTCTCTATTTTTCCTCTAGTCTTTTACAGATTACTTTAATACCTACTTAATGCTACCTTAAACTAGAGTCAAAATGGTTATCAAAAGCAGCAGCCAAACTTTATGGCATAGATTGTAGCTTTGCAATTAGGTTAATAATCAAGTTCAAGGTTGGGGGAGGGAGGCAGTTCCAAGGTCATGGAGTTGATTAAGAAGATACTTGATTTTTTATTTCTAGGACTTTGAGAAATAAGACATTAAAAATAAACTTATGAAAAATATAAAATTACTTCTCATTAAATGGTTGCCAAACAATTCTCATGTCTGCAAAGATTTTTTAGTGGCAAGCTACGGAGGTGAGGATAACAACTGCTCTTAATTTGCCTAAGGATAAGGTCTTTGTTTTAGAAGTCTCTTATATTTTCATGTATGAGGTCTGCTGACGAGTTCTATAATTTCACCTTACCAACTGTGTTCTTCTTCCCTCTCAGAAAATATAAAACTGCTTTAGAGCTTCATTAGAATCTATAATATATTAATGTTAAAAGAGCATCTATAAAGCAATTATAAATTGAGATTTATTCAAATTTGTTTTAATTTTGCATTTTATTATTTCCTCATAGGACAATTTGTTAAGTGTCAAGTAAAAAAAAAATCTGCCTTTGAAAAAGAAGTATGTAGTTTTTATTCACTATTGCTTATGTTTATGAAGTATGTAGAACATTATTCACTATTGCTCTGTGAGTGAACACGACAGCTAAAATTTTTATAGTAGTTTTTAATAATTAACTTTTTCTATTAAAGATTCAGTTAACAATTTAGAAAATATGCTTTAAAAAATCCTCCTCTTATGATTCCTTCTCTGGACTGCGGTAAATAAAACCTTTCTATAGTGTTAAAATGAAAGATATGAAGGAGTTCAGAACGTGCCACACCAAAATATGCCTCTTTGGCATATTGATTATTTTGAGCTGAAGGTACTTGATGAACAGCAGATGCACTAAGGGTTCTCTGACTCCTTTTCACCTAAAAGCAGGTCATCAAATTTCTCATGAAAAAGGTGCCCTCTCCATATCAGGAAGAGAAGACTGGGAGTCAGTGTTGAAATAGACTTGTACAAACAAACCTACTAAAATTAGTTTCCCCCATATATTTCCTAATCCCTGTCCCACAATTTATTGCCCCTGGCTGAAACCCCCTTTGTCTGGTCACATCCCCACAATTTACTGTTCTTTGTGTAAAATGGCATATACGTTTTTGGGCCTAAGGGCTACTTTTGGTTGAAAATATTAAATCTGTATGCTTTTCTCCTGCTAATGTATCTTATATCAGTTTAATTCTTAGGCCAGTCACAAAACCTAAAGGGATAGAAGGATATTTTTTCTTCCCTGAAAATATGAATTTCAGAAGTCACACATCTTGAAATACATCAATGTGACACACCTACCTAAAATCAGATGCATTCTGTCTTTGTTAATTTCTGGCAAAGATTTAGCACCAGGCATTGCTCCTGACGCCTGGTTTAAATTGACAGGTGTAGCACGTTTCTGTAAGCCAGGTATCGCTGCTGCTTCTGTAGACTCTGAACATGTAAATCCTGTGCTATTTAACCAAAGTGCCACTGCGTGGAGAATCGGGGCCCATGAATTCCGGTAGTGAAGTCTAGCTGTATCAATAGTCTCGGGAGTATAAAATGCTCCACCTGTAAAACAGGCCAATCAAAGCCATTACTTTTATTGCAAGTAGTCAACCATTCATCAACGACTGACTTAAAAATCCTCATTACTTCTATTTTAGTCCATTTGAGCTGCTATAACAAAATACCACAGACTGGGTGGCTTATTAAACAGCAGACATTTATTTCTCACAGTTCTTGCCGGGGGACGGGGAGTCTGAGATTGGGCTGCTTCCATGCTGTCGGGTAAGGGTTGTCTCTGACTCATAGCTGTATTCTTAAATGGTGGAAGGGGCTAGGGGGCAATGTGGGGTCTTTTCTCTGAGAGTTTGATTCCCACTCCAGAGGTCTTCACCTCCTGACCTAAGCACTACCCAAAGGCCCTACTTCCTGACACCATCACCATGGAGATTAGATTTCAACGCGTGACTTTGGAGGGGACACAAAATTCAGACCACAGCACATACAAAAAAGCAATCAGGCCAAAGAGATTCTCTTTATTACAAAGCCCCCAAAACATCAGTCTTTCCTGCAGCTGCAGAACTGGAGGGCCTGTGCCTTCCTCACCAGTGCTATAGGGTTTCCAGACTTTTCTCCGCAACTGCAGACACTGCTGGGGATCCACTACCTTTGCTCTACCAGGTGGTCACAGGCTTCCTCCTCACTGTTGCCAGAGACTCCCCAAACCCTGGTCACCTTCTCTTTCTGCCCCAGCCAGGGAACTCTGTCTCTTCTTTCTCTTTCACCCTTCCTCTGCCGTTTCTTTCTTTCTTTCTTTCTTTCTTTCTTTCTTTCTTTCTTTCTTTCTTTCTTTCTTTCTTTTTTTAAAGATTTATTTATTTGACAGAGAGAGAGATCACAAGTAGGCACAGAGGCAGGCAGAGAGAGAGGGGGAAGCAGGATCCCTGCTGAGCAAAGAGTCCGATGTGGGGCTTGATCCCAGGACCCTGAGATCATCACCTGAGCCGAAGCCAGAGGCTTAATCCACTGAGCCACCCAGGCGCCCAGCTCTGCCATTTTTTCTTAATTCCTGTTTTCACTACCAGACTGAGGACTTTCCCATCGGTCCTTAACAGATGACACTGACCAGCACAACAATCAACTTCACCATAGTTAGCGAACGACTTGTCATGCATGGTTATTTAGAGTACTCTAGCTCATACAGTTACTACTATAACAGTGAGAATTTCTTGTTTGGGTTAACAAATGAGCTTAATGTCGTATTTGAATTTATAAATTCAATGTGGAGAACATGCTCTAAGAGAGAGTGCTAAGTTTTTGTTTGTTTTTTTTTTTTTTTAAAGATTTTATTTATTTGACAGAGAGAAACACAGCCAGAGAGGGAACACAAGCAGGGGGAGTGAGAGAGGGAGAAGCAGGCTTCCCGCCGAGCAGGGAGCCCGATGTGGGACTCGATCCCGGGTCGCCGGGATCATGACCTGAGCCGAAGGCAGCGGCTTAACCAACTGAGCCACCCAGGCGCC